>JAOWBW010001030.1:488891-631976 GCA_026119855.1 Campanula takesimana | reverse complement strand
TATGGATCATTCAATCAATGGATCATGAGAAGGTGTTTTTGAAATGGACAATTATGTCTCTCGCAGTCGCAGGCATCAGATTACTAATGCATTCAGTCTTTGATTGATTCTCACTCGCACTTTGTCTTCAAAACATGTTTAACGATCCGCTAACAATGCGACTGATTGTATTTTAAGAGTTGTTGGTCTTTACGACAATGTCTGTCTAGTGGATGACCTTTCGCTTTGTACAAATTATCATCGAGTAAAACTCTTTTTCCGCCCCTCGTACTATGGCCCCAACCATCAAATTTGACACTCGTACTATTGAAACAACAAATGTATGATGCGTACTATAGTTTATTAGCAAAAATTAACCATTTTACTATTCACTTGTTAACTTTTTTAATGAACTTATTTTTTTTAACGGGCATTAATTTATTTTAACAAAACTAACTTTTGGGGCGATTTTTGAGTTTTTCGCCGGATTTGCGCCGTCGGCCATATCTCCGTCACCGCTGATTGTTTTACTGATCCGAACGGTCAATATGAGCGCTGAGTGATTCAAACATACCCCAGAAATTTGACGACGATCAAACGGTTAATGAAGCGGGAATTTGATTTTTAATATAGCGAATTTTTGGAGATTTTCGCCAGTTTCGCCGCCGGCCATTTCTCCCTCTCGGCAATTATTTGGAAGATCTCAACGGTCATCATGTGCGCCTAGGGGATGCGACCAAAGCCCAGAAGTTTCACGATGATCCAACGGTTAACGAAGTCGGAATTTGATTTTTACATATGCGATTTGGTTTTGATGGAGATAACAAAAGTTAGTTATAAAATTAATGCTCGTTAAAAAATAAAACGTGTGTTAAAAAAAGTTAACGACTGAATAGTAAATTGGTTAATTTTGCTAATAAAACTATAGTACGCATCATACATTTGTTGTTTCAATAGTACGAGTGTCAAATTGATGTTGGGGCCATAGTCCGACAGGGGCGGAAAAGTAGTTTACTCAATTATCATCTCGTTACATATTTTCAATTGCAATAATCAATGTCTTTTGATTACGGGTAAAAATTTAACAATTATTAAGGGTTTGACAACGCCGTTAAAAATGACTAAGCCAACAGTTGGAAATTTGACGACCTAAAACCCTATAATTTATAAACCCACGACTGTCCTCTGTAGGGCGACTTCTTTCCATCCATTTTGAAATTGAGATCCCGGAGTAAAAAATCGGCCATGGCGTCGAGGTGCAGCCGAATTATAAACAAATCATCAATTTCCTCCCCAAATCCAATCTCCGACACACCTTCTTCAGCCTCCGCCGCCAGATCTGCACTCCGAATATGTCCACTGCCTCTCCAGTCCGCCGGTTCTTTCTCTCCAGGTCCCCACCTCTCTCTATATATCTTTTTTTTTACATGTGTGTTTTTGTAACGTAGGTAGATTTTGCTTTGGGTATTATTTGGATTGTCATGGAAGCATATGAACATGAATCACCAAAAAAAAAATCTTGAATTTGTACTGCCTAATACATTCAATTTTAAGTATCATATTATGAGTAATGTTGAGTATACCACAAAATGTCTGAATTGGCACCTCTAGTAAAAAATATCATCTTTATGAAAAATATATAAATCTTCTTGAAATATAATGGAAGTTGATAGATAAAATGTGCTTATTTTTGTGCAAACAAAAATAGAAAGTGGGACTACTTTTCTGGACAGAGAGAGAAATCATCTCACAAGTTTCACTGATACTATGGTAGTCATTGAGGCAAAAAAAGTTTAGAAGCGGGTGATTTGGCCAATTGTAAGCTTTTGGCTTTGGTGGATTCTTGACGAATATAAGTATTATGTGTGGCTGGATAATAAGTAAGACAAGCATAGAATTGTGATGGGCGATGAAGTTTATACTACCACTTTTGGTTCTAATGGAAATTGAACTTGAGGTTCCAGTTTTAAGTCCTAATAAGATAAGAGGGTTGTAGAAATGAATCTCCTATTTTTGTGTCCATGGAGTACTGAAGATTTTACGAGAGTGTGTGAACTGATGTAGCATAACCTTCTTCCCAACTTTACTACTCCCCTCCATCCCTAAATGAATGTCCAAATTTCAAGAAACTTCGTCCCAAAATGAACGTTCAATTTTTTTTGGAGTAACTAAATTCTCCCTTATCATGTAAACAATTTCTAGTTCACACCTAGACTCATCATGCAATATAGTGAGATAATTAATGAGTTTTATTACTTATGCTAAAATAAACATGCTTTGTTTAAACTTTTTGCAAAAGACCCTTAAAATGAAATTTGGGCATAAATCAGGGACAGAGGACTATTACTATTCTTGGGATAAATATCCATAGACACTCTAAGTTATGAGTTTCACTAAGGCCATGGACAATAAGGGAGTTGAGGATGGGGGTTGAGAGGGAGTAGTTAGTTTAGTTGGTGCAATAAGGGGTTGAGAGGAGGGGGTTGAAGGGGGAGGGGTGAGAAGTCTCAAAACCGGTTGAGAGGAAAATGAGGGGGCTCCTTGGACACGTGTCAACCGATGGTGTGTCCGCCAAGCTTTTCATTTTTTTTTTTTCTTCTTTTTTGGCTTTACAATTGTCAAGCGCTGGTTGGTCTGCCAAATTTTACATTTTAATTTTCAACCCAATTATTGAGCTCAATTATTTTACAGCAAAATTATTATTTTTAATTTTTTTTTCGGCCAAAATTCATCATTTTTTTCCTATATAATTTGATATAAGTTCGTTTGATTTGGGACACGAAAAAAAACCCTCTTTTCTCTTTAAAAATTCCTTAATTATCCTTTTTAAATTAAGTGTTAATTAAAAAAAATAAAAAAAAAATCTCGAATTTATATAATAAGAATAATTATTTATTTTTTAATTTAAAATGATTATTATTTTTATTATTATTAAGATTATAAATAAATAAAGATTATAAATAAATAAAGTGGTGGGGTATAGAATGATGAGTTGGGAGGAGTTGAATTTAAACTAAACTAGTTATTGTGTGGGGGTGTAGTTGAGAGGGTAGTTGAATGATTAAGTGGATGGAGAGAGAAGATGAGGTGGCGTGATATTAAGGTAGTTGAATGTTTTTGGTGGTTGACACTATTGTACATGGTCTAACTGGCTGAGTTGCCTTTAAGGATTTTTATTTGAAGACCTTGCCTTGAAAATCACATTGGCTGAAAACAAGAAGTGATCTCTCCATTTTCTGATGCAAAACTTTGTTTCTAAAATTTTTTACGTTTCACAAAGAAGAGGTGGATTAACTGGATGGTAAGTGGAAGCAGGTGTGTAGACTTTGAAGTAAACATGATTTAGTGGCGCTTGCATTAGAGAATGCTCAGAAATCAGTGACTGTTAGATATGAATATATTGAGAGTTTTGGTGAAGAGTCGGGGATATCTCTGTAAGATATTATGGGTCATAAATGTCAATAAGTAAAAGCTTGCGTTTTACTTTTTTCCATTCACTCTCTTGTCTGTATATGCTTAGTGCCACCGATTCTTTTTGGGGCTCCTTCAAGTAATAAGAGGTATAGGAGTAAGTCTAAACATCAGTGCTCAACGGCTTATCCTCAAGAGTAAATGAAAGTTAATAGTTAAAAAGCAAATCTATTTCGGAATTGATTTACCTTAAAAACAGTTTCATGTTTGCTAATGTGGTAAATAGCTTACTAAAGGGTTGCCTTCATGTTCTTAATAGGTCCCCATCCGAACTTGGAGGTGTGCAGTCTCTGTTGCCACTCCACAATGCAGTTGCTGCAGCAAGGATGCCTCCTGCCTGAGCATAAGTTCAAGGAGTTGCAGATCTCTTCTCAGGGTACACTCTGCCGTACCTCTCCCGACCTCTAATATATTTTTTTTTGTTATTGAGTGTGAGTCGCTACTTCTCCTATGATATTTTATAATTGTGTTACACCTTTTGTTTACAATCTTATTGATTTTAGTCCTTGCTAGTGACTCATTTTAACTAGGCGTTTCTGAAAAACCATGTCATTCACATGCGTGCTAGTAAATTGACTTGTAGCTAATGTAAAGTGTCTTACTTTGGAAATGATCGAATATTGCTCTTATTTATTTTTTTAAAGGTAGATCGATATTGGCTGCTTGAGCGATACTTTGTGCTTGGGTACTCATAAGCTAATTAAAATTGATCATATTATTAAATGGATCTTGATCGATCTCTTTTTGTAAGATCTGCTAAGCTTGTTAAGATGATGTATGTATACAATTTACATGCAGGACTAGGAGATGTATCTAGGAATATCTATATGTGAGAGAAGTTCAGTAATATACATCACGTCATCATTCCCTTAGGTTATGTGGCATAGAGTTACTTGCATCCATAAACTCCAGGGTATGATAAACTGAATAAGCATAACATTACCACTGTTGCATACAGAAAGTCATAGAACTCTTATTATTACTTACATCTGTGGGGCGGGACGATGGCCGTATACCTTTGAGAGAGAATTTGATTATTTCAAAGATTTCTTTCACCAGCGGGACGATGGCCGTATACCTTTTGAGAGAGGGAATTTGGGAGATATAAAAATTAGGAAGAGAGATATAAGGGGGGACTTAGAGAGATTTGGTGATGTGTACTTTGCTACTTCTCTTTGTTGGGGAATTGGGGGGATCTCCGCATCCACTAGCCCATACTAGCAGTCATCAATATGAGAGAAAGATAATCAACACATGAATATAATATGAAAGAACAAGAACACATGATTTGTTAACCCGGTTCACCACCACACGTGGCTACATCCGGAGGCCCAAGCCAGGATATCACTATAATAATATGTTGATTGTTACACTTTACACATACACTCACACAGATCTAGTATGTATATCCTCCCATGAACAATCCTCTCCTACATATCATTATCTCTCCCCCAAGAACGCACAAGCATGATCATGGCCGGGTTGTAGGATCGCCTCCCATCTCCTAGGCCCCCGGCCCCCTCCTAGACACTATTTTGTGCTCTCCTTTGATATCCTAACTCTCTCCTATTAGGGTACACAATATTCTGGACGGACTTATGCTTATATAGGCAAACAAGAGAGACCTAAACCAAATACATATGAGAAACCCTAAAAAACTGCACTTTCCCGAATTCTGACCGGGCAAACGAAGCGCCCGCCTGCAATGCTTTTCCCAGAAACGGATCCTTACTGCCAAGTCGAGCGCCCGCCTGGTATGGCCTAGGCGCCCGCCTGCTCTGCTGTGCGGTTTTCCTCCTCCGTTTTGATCTCCCCAATCCCCGTTTGGTTTGAACTCCTTTGCCTCCTTGTCCCTTTCGGTTTTAGGACTCACTCCCAACACTTTACAGTCCATTGCTTCGTCTAAATTTGTGCACAGTCAAAGCGGGACTCTTATTAATTATTATGTGCCGGCGTGACATTATGTCTTTGGTAATTAAATACAAGTCAAGTCAACAAGTATGTTAGTGCAACTAGATCCAAAAATGTGAAAATGTGCTGCAACGAGGGAAATTGTGATTCTTTCTTGAAAGTGTTGGACTGTCTTGTTTTTGTGTATGTTACTTTACTTTCAACACTCCTATAAGCATAGCGTTGTACCATTATTTGGGTATCTTTCTTTGATAGGATTTCTACAAAAAAAATAAAAATAAAATAATAAAAATACATTTTAGTCACATCAAATTAAACAAATGGAACTCAGGGTCAAGACACATGAGGTTGAGAGATACAAACATTTTGTATCCTGGATATTATAATCATAATTTCTGAACTACTAAAACAAAACTATTTAATTGTACAATTTAGTCCTTTTTTTTGGGGGGGGGGGGGGGGGGGGGGGTTGTCAGTCCGCATTGATCAGGTATCTGACTGGAGTTTGGTTCCTGCAGGCACATGAGTTTCCAACGCATGAAACGACTGGGATTTTTCGAGACTTGCCATTATGCTTCGTTTCCAAGTATGAGTGCTCCGTAACTATTTTAGACATGCTAGGCTTATACACAGATAGATAGAAAGGCAGTTACCATTTTTTTTTTCTTTAGTGTTAAAAGACTTTTGTCTAGAAGCTCAGGGGAACTTCACTGTGAACTAGTTGCATTTCGATGGAAAGTAATCATATTACTCCTACTCTTTGAGTTGTTTGAATTATTTTCTACAGTGTCAAGCTAATTACTGTATATCAATTTACTGATATAAATTGAAGGAATTTTTTTTTATGATACTGATGAAATATAATGTACCATTTAACGTTCAAGTTCTCGACGTTAATTTTTTGCCTCAGCTCCTTAGAATAATATTGGTAACGTATTTTCCTTTTCCCAGATGAAATTGATGGAACGTGATACATACATACGCAGTTTCTAGAGGTGGGCTTCATCACTATACATAATAGGAAGAACATTGCTCTACTCAGAATATACGACATCCTATATATATACCGTTTAAACAGTGTTTAAGAAGCGAAATTCTCGTAGAATAGGGGGAACACATAGCTTTTTCTTGTATTTGCATCATTATTTGTCATACAAGGTAGAATTTTTTTTGTTAAATCATCTCACAAGATTCATTCTTATTAAGTTTCAGTTAGAGAATGTTTTTTCTTTGTTTTTTTAATCCTAGTTTCTGATAATGTTTTCATTTTTTGTATGTTGTTGGATTAGAGCTGGGATTATCAGTTCCGAGGTGACTCTGCTTTCTTGATATCAACACAGTGTCAAAGAACGCGGTGGATAAAGATTTTGTAATACATTTTGGTTACTCCGAATTCAATATTTTGTAATTGAAAGAATTACATTTGTAACACAATTATTTGATCAAATTTACACCGCTAATTTCTTGGGTGCCAATAAATTGCTGAAATCCTGTTTCTCCTCATCAGCCTCCTTCCTCCCAACATCTGCCCATTTCCCAGGTAAATGGTAAATATAAAGTTATAAAAAGTAGCACAAAAATTAGTCTACAAAGATGTGTCAAGATTTTATTGGTGTTTTTAATTAGAGTGGGCTGTGGTCCACTATCGCTATAAAAAATAAAATATCGCCGCCTCATTTTGTGAACTTCTTTGTGCCCCTAGCATTGCCGATAACACACACAAACTCTTTTTTACCTGTACACGTACATATTTAATTAAAGAAAAGGCAATCTCTAGTAATAATAAAAGTTTATTTACCCTAACTAATCTGAGCAATTAAATTACAGTTATGGTATTAGCAATGTGAGAAACTGGGAAAAAACGTGTTTTACCCTAAGGATTAGGGAAAACGTGTTTTCCTCTTGGCGTCGATGCTTCCCTCCCCGTTCTCTCTTTACGCGACTGACCCTCGTCATCCGCAAAATCCAGCATCTGAAATCGAAATCGATCAACAATCTGAGCTTCGTGATGATGTTGAATTCAGAAAGACTAGTCTTCAAATTATTTCTAGATGACAAAGAGATTGGAGCTCTGGTAGTTATACAAAATTTAGGGATTTCATGAACGAGTTCTTGAAGAAAGCAAAGAATAGTTTAATCAAGATTCAAGCTCAAGAAAGTGCAGATCTGGCAGAAAATTACAGAGTATTTCCATGGGAATTCTGTGAAAAAGAAGAAGCTCATCATCTGCAATGAATATGGTCAATTGTTCAAGGTGAGAATGTTTCCATAAAGTGTTCTGTATTACCCAGACTTTGTTTCATAATTACGTTTTCTTCCATCTTTGATGTTTTCACAATTAGGATTTTGACCATGTGTGTGTGATATGAGCACTATGGTTATCGCACACCACATGTTTGTATTTTTGTCTAAGCAACCTTCTTCCTGTAACCTTACATGTAGTTAGTATTTTTGTTAAAAATGTCTTTGTTAAAAACATGCCGGTGTTAGTGTAAATACTGCCAGCGTTAAGTTAAAAAAGTGCCAGCGTTAGTTTTAAGAAGTGCAAGTGAATAACTGAGAAGTGAATATTACAGTTATATAACTGAGAAAACAGGTTAAAAGTACTGTTTAAATAACTGTGAAATGAATATTACAGTTATATAACTGAGAAACCAGGTTGTAATGTTAACACTGGCAATTTATAATGTTAACACTGGCATCTTTGAAAAACACGTTTTTCCTATCCTTAAGGAAAAACGCGTTTTTCACAAGACCCACTCATTAGCAATAACAAAGTAGTATTAAAATAAAAAAAAAAAAAAAAAAAAAGTAGAAAAAGGTCCATCGTTGTAAAGAAGGCATGTGTTCGTGAATAGAGCAGCCCGACGGCATGTGTTCGTGTATGTCCTATAGATCTAACTGACTCTTGGATAGAGCAGTAGAACGAAACGATCAGAAGCGTATATCTAACATCCATGTGCCATGACTAACAATATGCATATGCAAAATGTATGAGTTGGGCAAATGCATACAAGGAAGTTAATGCTATCAACAAGGCGTGACAAAAACCACTTGAATCGAATATGCTAGGGGGATATGCACTTATAGATAGATGCTAAAAGCAAATGCTATGTATTAGCAATCAAATAAAACAATCGAGTGTGTGGCGCTTACTAGTCTCTCTCTTAACAATTTGGCTAATATTTTAGAATACATGTCTAGAATAAGCTTAGGACTAATTTAATAGGTTAAATGGAGTTTCCTGTTACCCATGTTACCGTCTCCAGCAATAAGATGCTCACGCACAAGAATGACTCGGTAACGATGACTAATACATCAACCTCCCAATGCCTCAAAATTTTAAGTTATCTCCAATACCTCAAGATAATATACTAGTTTATTAATTTATATGTATTATATATCTCAAACCTAATTCTCCATTTGAAAATGATAAATGATGTGGTATCCATTTTAGTAAAAATTCATGTTAGTTTAAACCCCAAAAATCATGCAGGGTGTCCTTAATCAAATTTCAAACGGTTGTTACAACATGAAGATATTATGAAGCTAAAGATACAATTAATTTACACATGTATTATGTCAAGAATAGAAGATATGTACATCTTTTGTGATGGATAGAGCAAAAGATAAGCACCTACACCACCCTCTATGAATAGGAAAAAAAAAAAGAAAAATAGAAAACCTAAGCTATTAGAAATGAAAGTTTAATAGCATATTCACAAACAAAATACATTTCCCTCCGTGATAGTTTCATTTAACTTTTATGAACTCAGTTGAAATTGATCAAAATTAGTAAAAAGTAATTATGCTAATTGAATTTTAAAAGTTGTTATTGACTCTCACAACGTCACGTGACATAACTTATCCTAATTCTTCTCTGCCGCCGATAGAAACCAATCTCACCGGCATGTTTGTACTCAAGAAATACTTCCAGCACTTCGCTACCTTTACAAAAATTAACATTTCAGAATGTCAACTAAATGAAATTTGGACACTCATTACGACAGAGGGAATTATACATTCCGACTACTTAGAATTCGATTTTCGTAATTCGAAGACAGGCATTTGTTAATACATTTATTTGATCAATATTACAATGCTGATATCTTTATGTGCTCATAAATTCGAAGACTGACATTTGTTAATACATTTGGCTACTCTGAACTCTTTGATTTCTGGGTATCTGCCATTAGCTACTTGAGTAATCGTGGTTTGTAGCGACAAAGTTATGAACAAATTTCAATTACTCGCCTTAATTTCATCACTCAAAGAGAAACTGTGCGTGTCAGTTTTTTTTTTCATTTTTTCATTTTTACGCAATAATCGAGCTATTGCTGACGACCTGGTTCTCCCTCATCAGCTTCCTAATCTCCCCAACATCCGCCCATTCCTCATGATTTGCATAAATATTAAACACCATAACATACACAAACTCCTTACCCCCTTCCAGTTCAATCACTTTAGCAACTGCAATCTCAGCCACTTCCATATCACCAGAACTCGCACAAATTGTTCTTTTATGTTTTTTTTTTTTTTTTCTTATAAGGACCCACTTGTACAAACGTAAATCGTCTGACTTATCAGCCCACTAACTCATCATCTTCTAGTGAATTGAACACGGTTCTTTCTTGCTTTGTTAAGAAAATAACAGTTTTTTTTTCTTATATGCATAAGATACACTAGTATATTTTTAATGATTTAAAAATTTTAATTTTTGCTTTAAGAGAATAATAATTTTAGGGACTACATTTAAACTTTGAACATGGCTCTCAGGGCTCTCAAAAGTTAGGACCGGCCATGTTCGCAACCTCTAATGGCAATTTGTTTTGCCAACACGCTGATAATACGTTAATAAATGTAATCTCATCTGGGTTTATATTTCTTTCCACTTCAACTCTTCAAAAAGCTCAATCACTTTGGTGGAGTTTCCATTATGGGGATAGCCAAATACCAACGTGTTCCAAGTAATCAAAATCTTAGTTGTTCAAATAAGAATTCAGCTGTCTTTATGTATGTGCCCGCTTTTGGAGTACATGTATATCAAAGCACTCCCGACGACAACAGATTCGTCAAAACCATACTTCATGTTAGAATAATTTACAATAATCTGGAACAGAAACAGAAATACAATTCACAAAAAACAGAAACAGAAAAAGGTCTTCTTTTTGAGTTTGTCCGAGTCATGTGAGAACACACTCTCCTTAAGACAAATTCGCCCCCTCACCAAGTTGTGCTTGAGGTGTTCTTAGACGTTCGCCTCCCAGGATACAACGGACTAACCGGACTGTCTTGCACACTAAGATCTCCGGCGAACTGAACCAATATGCCTGGATGAAGTCACCACGAAAGAGCAAAGAGGGCCAAAGGAAAAGCTAGCAACGAGAGTATATGAGTGACTGTGGAAAGCTGTTGGAATAAAATATTCGACCAGTTCAGATTAAACAGATTTAATCAATTAAAGGGGCAATCACGAATTCAATAGCAATACATATTATAGCCAAAAGCATAACAGAAATAGCAACAAAACGCGTACCAGGAAAAAGGCAAACAGGAAAACAAAAAGGAGTCAGAATACTTATCAGATAGAGTCGCCTGTATGAAGACTCTCCTAAGAGAATTTATTGCCCCCTTACTGGTGCGACAAAGAGTTACGGCAAAATCCTCCGAGGATAAAACGATCTCAGCAAACGTACCAAGAAATCTCGCACGAACAGGTACAGATGCACTTGCGCCTGCTGTCCCACTTCGCCTGAATCGCCCGCTCAGATCAATCACAGAAACAGTGTATGGAGAAGACAGATTTGGGTTGCAAAAATCAGAAGGTATTTTTGCGTTAGTAAATCTGAAACCGGGGCTGTTATTTTATACACGTATGAAGTCGGTTTAGGGTTTTTAGAAGGACTCTAAAACCTACCCGAATTACAGTAGCTTATTCTTGAAGGAAAAGCAACTGCACAGTTAGAGTCCAGTTAGGAAACTGACGAGACTAACTGTTTCCGTTAACAAAAAGGAAACTTCAAATGAATTTTGACTAAAAAGATACGCCCACGAACCATTCGCCCAAACGCCCTTAGCCCGTGCCCGAGCCGAGCGAGCGAGCGCGCGTGTGGGGAAAGGTTCAAGTCCACCTCACATGTAACTTGAACATGAGACTATGAAGTGCCTTGTAATTTATGGCACTCCAACTTCCCATTCCTATTCCATGTGGGTTGGGACAAAAAGCCTTTTATATTCCCAAACAAATGGGAGGTTTGGTTTTCCTATCCCATGTGGGATATCAACCAACCCATTTCATCTTTGAGAATTAAAGCACTTAAATGCCCATCTTTGAAGTCTTAGAACCATGGATTAACTCCATAATTTGGCTTTCACCAAAACACACAATTTCCTCATGCTACATCATACAATGTATATCAACATTGACCATGGCCAAACTCAAAGGGACCCACAAATGGACCCACCCAAAGTTGACCAAATGTCAAATTTCCAACAATCCCCCACAAATCCGTGGTGATAAGACGGGTAACTATTATCCATTGTCATGCTTTCGATAGATGGTGCCTCCCAGCTTGAACCCCTACCTAGTCAGTCAACTTATGCACCCACAGAATCTAGGTGAACGGGTGTCTTGAACCTGATTCTTGAATGTGGTGGTGTCCGTTGGTAACAACACGACAAAAGGCTATGACAGCAGCCTCTATCATTATAACTTGACGCATATAAGCCATACGTCCCGATCCTCTGTCGTGAGTGCTTTCGAGGAATAACCCTTTTCCTCTAATTGCGGCCAACAATAACACTCACTTAGTTGGGCATCTCCAAAGATGTACTGCTAACATCTCGTCATAAAGACTTGATCTCATTCAAAGCTTAAAGCTCTTACTATACTTGCAGTTACGAACACCTTTCCAGGTTTATCAGGGGACAGACTCAGACATGTAACATGTCAATCTGTTTTAGGTGTTCCAATTCACCCCACAGCTTGTTATTACCACATCGAACCTTCATTGTGGGGATCTCCACTCAGATAGGTTGGGTTGCTACTGCGTATGAATTATATAGGGTTCAGTCCCATCCCCAACCTGGATTTTTGGACAAGAACTAATTCAAGTCCTTTGGTTAAAGGATCAGCTGTGTTATCTTTAGTACTAACATAATCAACAGCTATTACCTTCCGAGACACAAGATCCCGTATAGATTTTAATCTAATTTGGATATGTTTCCTTGTTTTGCAGTTGTACTTGACACTTTTTGATTTTCGCAATTGTGGCAGTATTGTCACAATGTACCGAAATCACAAGCATAGGCTTGCTGATCATGGGTAACTCGGACATCAGTCCTTGTAGCCATTCAGCTTCCAATCCATTAGTGTCAAGGGCAACTAATTCGGCCTCAAAAGTAGACCTAGACAACAGAGTTTGTTTTGTAGACCTCCAGGCGATTGCATCACTGCCTAGGGTGAAAACATACCCTGTACAGCCATAACTCCCAGAGTTAGTGGCAATCCAGCTAGCATCACTATATCCTTCAAGAACATCAGGATATCTCTTGTAATGCAGCCCAAGGGAAACAGTTCCCTTCAAGTACCTAAGTACTCGGTTTAGAGCTTCCCAATGAGCTCTATTCGGACACTTAGTGTATCTACCCAATCTTGTTACGGAGTAGGAAATATCCAGTCTCGTATAATTGGCAAGATACATCAAGCTCCCAATAATCTGAGAATACTTCAATTGAGCCACAAGTACACCAGTCTCATTCTTAGTAAGTGCTATAGAAGTATCAAACGGAGTACTAACGATTCTACCATTACTACCAAACTTCTCAATAATACTTTCAGTATAATGAGACTGTGAGATAGTAATGCCTTGAGCTGAACGAGTCAGCTTAAGTCCAAGAATCACGTCAGCAACCCCCATATCCTTCATCTCGAACTTACTTTTCAAGAAAGACTTGGTCTCATCAATTATCCTCATATTACTCCCAAATAACAGAATATCATCAACATATAGGCATAAGACAATACTATTATCACCCTTTATTTTGCTATAGACACATTTATCAAATTCATTCGGAACAAAACCGTGGGATAAGGCAATTTGATCAAATTTCTCATGCCATTGCTTTGGGGCTTGTTTAAGTCCATAAAGAGACTTAACCAGTTTGCAAACCTTTTTATCATTACCAGAAGCTACAAATCCTTCAGGTTGATCTATATAAATTTCTTCCTCAAGATCGCCATGAAAAAAGGCAGTCTTAACATCCATCTGATGGATAGGAAGATCATATACATAAGCCAATGCTATAAGCATACGAATTGTAGTCATTCTAGCAACAGGGGAATAGGTATCGAAATAGTTTATTCCTTCCATTTGCTTAAACACTTTAGCAACCAGTCTAGCCTTAAACTTATCAACAGTACCATCTGGTTTCATTTTCCTCTTAAAAACCCACTTACACCCTATTGTATTACAACCAGGAGGAAGGTCAACTAATTCCCATGTCCCATTTGAGACAATAGAATCAATTTCACTTTTAACGGCATCCTTCCATTGCTTAGCATCCGAAGATGCCATAGCTTCCTTGAAGGTATTAGGATCACCCTCGATATTGAAAGTAACGAAGTCACTTCCATAATCCTTGGTAATCCTAGCCCGCTTGCTCCTCCTTGGTTCTTCCTCATCATTAGATAAGGAACCAACTGAATCAACCCCCACATTTGTCATCTCTTCCACTTGAGTTGGAATAGAGTCAGATGTAGTGTTAGATTCCTTAGGGAGTCTAGTTTTCATGGGAAACACATCCTCAAAATATGTTGCATCACGTAACTCAACAATTGAGTTCACCTCTATGCCAGAAATTTCAGATTTGATAATCAGAAATCTCAATGCATAACTAGTTTCAGAATATCCTATAAAGATAGCATCAACAGTTTTTGGACCAAGCTTTTTCCTTCTATGTGCGGGTATAAGTACCTTGGCAAGGCACCCCCACACTTTAAGGTAACTCAAGCTTGTCTTTCTACCTTTCCAAAGTTCAAACGGACTTGCTTGATTATTCTTAGGAGGAACTCTATTCAGAATATGGCAAGCCGTATTCAAAGCTTTACCCCACATATAATTAGGCAATCCAGAACTTATAAGTAGACTATTGATCATATCAGTTAGGGTTCTATTTTTACGTTCAGCAATACCATTAGATTGAGGTGTATATGGTGGAGTCTCTTCATGTACTATGCCATTGTCTTGACAGTAGTACTTAAATGGGTTAGACTCATATTCTCCACCTCTATCAGATCTTAACCGTTTAAGTTTCTTGCCAGTTTGATTTTCTGCTTCGTTCTTAAAAATGATAAACTTTTCCAATGCTTCATCTTTACTATTAAGTAAATAAACATAACAGTATCTAGAGCAATCATCAATAAATGTGATAAAGTATTTCTTTTTATCTCTTGTTAAAAGCCCATTAAATTCACAAATGTCAGTATGAACTAAATCAAGAATTTCAGAGTCTCTAACAAAAAAATGAAACGATTTCTTTACAGATTTAGCTTCAACACAAGTGTGGCATTTAGACTTTTTATCAATAACATGTTTAGGTATTATTTCCAGATTCATCATTCTTTTTATGGAATCATAATTTATATGACCTAAACGACCATGCCAAATGTTTGAAGATTCAATATTAAAGGAAACAGGATAATCAATAAAGGAATCATCAAGAGTACTAAAATTTTCCTCAACTCTAATTTTAAATAAACCATCCGAAGAGTAACCCTTCGCAACAAAACTACCAGAATCCAAAAGTATAACTTTATTACATTTAAATGAAATCTCTAAACCTTCTCTAACTAAGCAACTACCACTAATGATATTACGACGAACATCAGGAACGTGATACACTCGGTGCAAGGTCAGAATGCGCCCATTAGGAAACTTCAGGTCCACGCTTCCAGTTCCAAGCACTTTGGCAACACTAGAGTTCCCCATCGTCACTGTTCTCCCACGTTCAGGCTGGTAAGATACAAATAGCAATTTATCAGCACAAATGTGCACATTTGCCCCAGTATCTACTAACCACTCATTGGGTTCATAAACAGTACAAAGTTCAGGTTTAGAGATTACATACTTGGTGATTTCGGTGGTCAAAGACTCAATTCCACGTGCACCAGCATCCGGCTCATCGTCCTTGGGTCCAATCACCATGTTCACTAGCCCTTGATCCGCAGAACCTTGTGGCGCTTTTCCTTTCTTGGACGGGCAGTCCCTAGAAAAGTGCCCACCTGTTCCACAGTTCCAGCAAGTCTGTTTTGCTTTTGGCTTTTTCTGGATGTTCTTTTTAGGTTTCAACTTAGAGTTATCTTTAGATCCATTTTTAACAGTTTTTCCTCTGTTCTTAGCACTAGCAGTTATCAGATTGGCATTTGCCTCCACAGGTACACTAACATACACTAACACCGTTACTATGATGAACTTCCTGGATCGATATTGCATTCATCAAGTCATTGAGTGTCAAGCTTCCTGTACGGTGCTTGAGACTCATACCGAATTCCTCCCAAGCACGAGGAAAATTCTCAATGATCGACATGACTACGAACTTCTCAGGAAGTTCCATAGCCCCATCCTTGAGTGATTGCAATATGATCTGGAATTCATGCACTTGATCAGTAACAGATTTCCCATCAACCATCCGATACTTCAGGAACTTAGACACACAGTATTTTTCAACACCAACATCGTCAGTGTTATACTTTGTGTTAAGTGATTCCCACAGCGAAGCAGCAGTGAGTGGAGCAGAACAGTATACATCGAAGAGCACATTCGACAGAGCCGAAAGAATGCATCCACGAACAACACCATCCCTCTCCGCCCACTGGGCAGCAGCCTTTGCTGTTTCAGGGTCCTTATCGTCAATGGCAGGGCACTTCTCAGTCAGCATACCAGTCATTCCCTTAATTGACAACCAGATCTTCATGCGCTCCTGCCAGCGATTGAAATTCTTTCCAGCGAACTTCTCAGGCAGATCTGAGGTGTCAACAAGGGACTTGAATGGAGCAGTATTACCAGATGAAATCATGATTAATAAATTCTCTTATACTGTAGGAATAAAATATTCGACCAGTTCAGATTAAACAGATTTAATCAATTAAAGGGGCAATCACGAATTCAATAGCAATACAGATTATAGCCAAAATCAGAACAGAAATAGCAACAGAACGCGTACCAGGAAAAAGGCAAACAGGAAAACAAAAGGGAGTCAGAATACTTATCAGATCGAGTCGCCTGTATGAAGACTCTCCTAAGAGAATTTATTGCCCCCTTACTGGTGCGACAAAGTGTTACGGCAAAATCCTCCGAGGATAAAACGATCTCAGCAAACGTACCAAGAAAACTCGCACGAACAGGTACAGATGCACTTGCGCCTGCTGTCCCACTTCGCCTGAATCGCCCGCTCAGATCAATCACAGAAACAGTGTATGGAGAAGACAGATTTTGGGTTGCAAAAATCAGAAGGTATTTTTGCGTTAGTAAATCTGAAACCGGGGCTGTTATTTTATACACGTATGAAGTCGGTTTAGGGTTTTTAGAAGGACTCTAAAACCTACCCGAATTATAGTAGCTTATTCTTGAAGGAAAAGCAACTGCACAGTTAGAGTCCAGTTAGGAAACTGACGAGACTAACTGTTTCCGTTAGCAAAAAGGAAACTTCAAATGAATTTTGACTAAAAAGATACGCCCACGAACCGAACCATTCGCCCTTAGCCCGGCCGAGCCGAGCGAGCGAGCGCGCGTGTGGGGAAAGGTTCAAGTCCACCTCACATGTAACTTGAACATGAGACTATGAAGTGCCTTATAATTTATGGCACTCCAACTTCCCATTCCTATTCCATGTGGGTTGGGACAAAAAACCTTTTATATTCCCAAACAAAGGGGAGGTTTGGCTTTCCTATCCCATGTGGGATACCAACCAACCTATTTCATCTTTGAGAATTAAAGCACTTAAATGCCCATCTTTGAAGTCTTAGAACCATTGATTAACTCCATAATTTGGCTTTCACCAAAACACACAATTTCCTCATGCTACATCATACAATGTATATCAACATTGACCATGGTCAAACTCAAAGGGACCCACAAATGGGACCCACCCAAAGTTGACCAAATGTCAAATTTCCAACATAAGAAGGTTCCCTTTTTTTCGACAATGAGAGTATTGCCGGGGTGGGATTAGGGCGGCATTACAGTGTGGGGTGGGTTAGGTTTTGTTAAGTTTTATTAACGAAAGTTAAATTTTTTAGATGTCGTTAAGAGGTAAAGTTAACATGAGTGCGTAACTATAGTAGAGTGGTTAAAACTGCTAAAAAAACAACGATGGTTAAAAGCGGAGCTTCACAATAGTAGGAGGGGTTAAAAGGATGATAGGCCTATTCTAAACCAATGTGGGACAAGTTCACTTGACTTTACCCACAAATGGTCTTAGAACATTATTTCCCTCATTATCCCATTTGGGATACCCTTTTACAAGGAAGGAGCCTAGGGAATTTTCCCTTCCCTTTCCATGTGGGATAGTTACCCTTCCCAACTCACCCATTCATTTTTGAGCATTTCAACTCCTACATTCCACTACATAAATTGGACATAACCAATTTATTACTAACATGTAAGAAGTCATTAATTCATGAAAATCAACAAATGATTTTCTTTAGGAAACGCGCGCAATTTCCTTCACACATTTACACATTTTTCCAACACTTCATAGCACAACAATGGATGACAACGCCCCACGTGAGAGCTCCAATTAGCAATGCCATTCTTGAAACCTTAAACTAGTCCATTTATATGTCGTACGAGTGCATTTTACTCAAAATACTCGAAAGATAATTTCATTTGACTTCAATAAAGCAAAAAAGCACAAGTTCGCCTCGTCTGTTGTACCAACTTAAAATCTACTGATTTGAATCAAGATGTGAAGCGCACAATATCTCAATATCTCTGCATCTCTAGTAAAGAAGTTTATTTAATGATTGAGCATATAGCAGCAAACACCCCTAACTAATACGAAAAATCACATTACAGTTAAAAGTGACTTTTTAAAAAAAAACAAAAAAAACAAAAACAAAATTGATACTTTTATTAGCAATCGCAAAGTGAACGGAGTTGGATATCCACAAACATTTGTAGCTCATCCCAAAATGTTAGGCTTACATTGTCATACATTGTCCTAAAGGCAATCCTAGGATTACAAAAGAAGTTCACAAAATGATGCATACAAAATGAGGTGGAGTAACTATTTTATTTGTTGCATCGAGTGTGGACCCGGCACACTCTAATTAAAAACACCAACACAATTATGACACCTCATTTTGTAAACCATATTTTGTAACTTAATCGTTTCCCCATGTCAAAAATGTGTTGCAACAAGGAAAATTTGTGCATCTTTCTTGAGAGAGTTGGACTGTCTTGTATTTTTTTGTAGTTTAATTTTACTTTCAACACTCCCTTTAATTATATCGCTATACCATCATGAATAGGTAAATTACAGAAAGTCCAATTTTTTTCTACTTACAAGCATTTGGCGAACACTTAAGAACAGATTAAAAAAACAGGACATTTTATAATTTAAGAAGAAACTAGTTTCTTCCAAAATATTGTGTACCATCATTTTGGTGTTTTTCTTTGAATCCAACTCTACAATTTTTTTCTTGGTTTACAGTTTAGGGGTGATCATGGTCCGGTCTGGACCATTTTTTGACAAAAAAATCACAGAACTAGAACCGGAACCAATATTCTGGTTCTATAAAAATTTAGAACCGGGACCAAACCAATACTTGTGAGAACCAACACATTGGTTCTGGTTCTACTGGTCTAGTCTGGTCCGGTTCTAATCATTTGAAGTTTATTTGTTTTCAAATAAACCAATACTTTGAAGAGTCGAAAACTAAGGTTGCACTCTTTGGGTAAACTGAAAAGAAGATATGAACTATGAAAAATAAAGTTGAAAAGTGAAAATAACTAAATAAGGAATAGGAGTCTAGGACTTGGGTTTAGCGATTTGGAACCTTGGGGTTTGGGTTGGGTACAAAGTTACAAATAATTAAATGAGTATTTTTTATTAAGCAATTTAAATTGTCTTTGAAAAATTATAATACAAAAGTAAATATATAATTTTATTTACTATATAATATACATATAAAATAAATATATATAGCATATATGTGCACAACTGGTCTGGTCTGGTTCTAACCGGAATTAATTTTAACAAGAACCAGGATCGAACCAATATACTGGTTCTATAATATTTTGGAACCAGAACCAACCATATGTACTGGTCTGGTCTGATTTTAGCTGGTCTGGTCCGGTTCCAAAAAAAATCTTGCTCACCACTACCTAAAAGTTTAAACTTTTACATTCATTGTTTGTAATTGAAATCAATAATACCCTAGTTAAATCCTCATGTGCACACTAAATTGCTCCACATCCAATATTTTGCGGTGCATTGGATTTTAGGTTAAATCTTCTTATGAACTTTATGTATATGTTTTGATGATTCCCCACTCTTGATTGCGATTTTGACAATAGATTCAACTGGAATCAGCGATCAAACTGAAGCAACAGAACTGTAACAATGATGAATGTGTTAACCTCCAGTACCTCAAGATGATTTTAAGTTATCTCCAATACCTCAAGATAATAATATTATACTCCCTCGTCCCTTCGTCCCAAAATGATCTTCACATTTGACTATTCAAACTTTTTAAGGATAGGAACACTAGCTTCACTAGCCATGTTGTGTTTATGAACATTTAAGCCTATTTTTTTATTTTTTTTTTGGTACATCAACATTTAAGCCTAAATTGTAGATATGAGAAGGACTTTTTGGGACAATGAAAAATGGCAAATGAGAATATCATTTTGGGACGGAGGGAGTAGTTGATATATATGCATTATAGATCTCCAAAATTACCCCTCACATTTGGAAATTTGATTATTATCCATTTTAGTTCAAATATAAATTACAAATGCATGTTAATTTGGACCCTAGAAGTCATGCTATACATGTGTCCTTATTCATATTTCAAGGAGTTGTTTCAACATGAAAATGATATATGTGAGTTAGCATGAAGATGTTATGAACTTAAAGATACAATGTTTAATACATTATTAAGTTGTACAATATGAAAATTGCACATCCTTTTGTAAATGAGGAATAAAGCAAAGATTGACTATCACCCCAATAAAAAAAATAGAAAAAAAGTTATCAACAGTTAGGAAATGACTTACAAATAACCAAAACAACCTCTCTATAAATAGAGAGAAACCTGTTTACTAGATCAAGAGAAACTCAACAATTAAAGAAACACCATTCGAAAATGATTACTATTCAAAGTTTTTTTAAAGAATATGAATACTTGCTGAAAATGATTTTCACATTTGACTGTTCAAACTTTTTAAGAATATGAATACTTGCTTCACTAGCCACGTTATGTTTATCACATTTAAGTCCAAATTGTAGAAGTAGGAAGAACTTTTTGAGATAATAAAAAATAGCAAATGAAAAGATCATTTCGGGATAGAAAGAGTATTACAAATCCAAAATAGAACCCTAAGCTATTAAAACTGAAATGTTAAAGGTGTATCCACAAACAAAATATACTCAATCCTCCACAGTCATAGTCCCATTTGATTTTTAGGATAAACTCAATTGAATAACCGGAAAAAATAATTATCCTAATGAAATTTTAGAAATTATTCACCATTAAATAAATTTTTGATAACATTTTTGAAACTTTTAAAGATAAATATCTTTTGATAAAATTGTTGTCAAAGTGCAGTTGAACTGACTATAAAAAATCAAGATACGAATTTCATTCCAATACATAGGGATCCCGAAAACATAGTCAAATTTAACTAGTCAACACAAGTATACTTTGACCACACGTTAATGTCAAGGCCGGTCTTGTTACTATTGTCTAGGAAACATTTGTGGAACCAAAAATCTCAATCCAACTGGATTACGTATGGGGAACGTAATGCTCCCTTTATCTCGGAAAGTTGGTCCTTTTTTCATCGATAGTTTGAATGATCTTTAAGCAATCGATACATCATTATAAATATTATCAATAGCAAGTTTTAGATTTTCATTAATATAATTAAAATTAACCTAAATTATTGCTTAAAGTCCATTCATATGGAGTACTAAATTCTTCCATGTCAACACCCTCATTAGACGCAGGAGAAACAACATCATTGATTTTAGACTGATAAGCCTTTGTAATGTGAGTTATAAGGCGCTTACCAAAATCCGTGTTAATAGGATCAGACCCCTTTGGGATTGAATCGTAGGTCCTTCTCAGTCCAGCTTCCTTCCTGGTAGGAAAACTACCAACAATGTCATTCTCACCCAGAAGATTGTTCACTTCCTTAGCAAAAGCAAGAATAAAAACTTTATTTAACTGATATATATAATGGTTCAAAAAAAAAAAAAAAAACTGTTACTCCTTCCGTCCCATGATGTTCTTGATTTTCATTCTTATTTTTCCTATAAATAAAGTCCCACTTCTAAATTTGAATGGTTAGAGTATGTGTACGTGTGTGTATAAAGATTTTGTAGTACATCTTGGCTACTCTGAATTCAGTTATCGTAATTCGAAGACTGGCATTTGTTAGTACCTTTATTTGATCAATATTACACTGCTGCTGATATCCTTACGTTGTGCCCAATAAATCTCTCCCTGCTGCCCTTCTCTGTGTTCTGCTTCTTCTAAATCTTCATTCCAAGATTATGCGATAAGTTGAATTCTAGGTTGATTGGCTGTTTGACTGATCATGGTTTGTACTCACAAAGTTTTGAACAAATTTCTATTCAACTCGCCTTAATTTCAACGGTCCAATGATGACACTGTGCTTTCCAGGTTTCCTTTTTTTTTTTTTTACGCAATAATCCAGCTGTTGGCGACTTCTTTTTCTACCTGTTTCTTTCTCATCAGCTTCCTAATCTCCCCAACATCTGCCCATTTCCCATGCTCTGCATAAATGTTAGACACCATAACATAAACAAACTCATTATCCCCTTCCAGTTCAATCACTTTTGCAGCTGCAATCTCAGCCACTTCCATATCACCAGAAATCGCACAAGCACCAAGCAATGCCTTCCAAACCATCCCACATGAGTCAAACCCTAACTCGTGTACCATTCTGACAGCCCTCCTCGCCTCGTTTTCTTGTCCCATGAGCCTAACGAGGCAAGAACAATGCTCAGCCGTTGGATCAATCTTGTGTTCCGTTCTCATTGATTCAAAGTACTCATTCGCAACCTCTAATGGCAATTTGTTATGCCAACATGCGGATAAAACGTTAATAAACGTAATCTCATCTGGGTTTATATCTCTTTCGAGTTTCAACTCCTTAAAAAGCTCAATCACTTTGGTGGAGTTTCCATTATGGGCGTAACCAGATATCATCGCGTTCCAAGTAATCAAATTCTTGTTTGGTAGTCGATCAAACAAAAACTCAGCTGTTTTTACGTGCCCACATTTCGAATACATGTCAATCAAAGCGCTCCCGACGACAACAGTCTCATCCAAACCATACTTCATAGCACAACAATGGACCACAATCCCCCATGTTAGAGCTCCAATACTAGCAATGCCACTCAAAATACTTGAAACCGTAAACTGATCCATTCCTATGTCTTGCGAGTGCATTTTACTGAAGAACTCTAAGGCTGCTCGTGGACGAAGGCGATTCACATACCCTGTCACAATTGAATTCCAAGAAGACAAGTTGGAGTCTGGCATAGTTAATAAAATGTCTATGGCATCTTCTATCTTCCCAAACTGTGCAATGCCATTAATCAGCTCATTATAAGAGATTGTATCCGGGTTAGGCATAGAATGAAAATAATCAAATGCTTGTTCAAGTCTTCTGTTTCTAGCACTTGCAGCTATAGCAGAATTCCATGATACGATATCCTTAAAATCCATATTGTTAAACACCCGAATCGCGTGATCAACTGACCTACATTTACCATACATATCAATCAAACAATTCGCAATGACAATGCTAGATTCAACCCCAATTTTAACTACCTTTGAATGAACTGACTTCCCGAGTTGCAGCAAATTTAGTTGACCACAAGCAGCCAAAGCGCTACTAAGCGAAAATGAATCACTGCAAAGGTCAGATCTTTCTAGTTGAAGAAACAAACGCAATGCCTTACTAACCTTCCCAGACCGCACATACCCTGAAATTAAAGCGTTCCAAGAAACAACATTCGGTTCAGGAATTTCATCAAACAGCTTGTGGGCGTCATTCATTACATCAAATTTGACATAGAAACTTACCAAGGAGGTTGAAATAAACACATCAGAACTGAACCCAGATCGCAGAATGTAGGAATGAAGCTGTTGACCATGAAAATAACCTCCGTGCGACTTTGTGCATGATCGAATAAGATGGACAAACTCATAGCTGGTATTTGGCTTGTCACCAGCAGAGTTGACTGGTAAGAAAATGTCAATGTTAAAGGTTTGGCAGATGTGACGTTTTAACAAGAGATAGAAATGATTTCTCTGATTTGGTAAATATTTTGTGAATCCATTGTGGAGAGGTCTATGCATGGCTGCATAGCTTATAACATGTAACATCATACCCTTTTCTATGTGACAAGTTGTAGTCCTTAAAGACGGGGCAAATGACAGTTAGTACCAATAAAATTTGATTTTTAAGTGTTAAATTGACAACCTAATAAATTGATTAAAAAAATAAAAAGTTTTTTTTTTTCAATATAAAAATTAACAAAGTACTCCGTCCGTCTCGGATTAAGGTTTTTAGCTTGACTTTACACGGAAATTAAAAAAAAGTGGTAGTGAAAATTGGAGGGTGTTAGGTTAATGCTTTTGAATTTGGGACGCTGAGTTAAAGGGTTAAGCAACAGAGAAATTTCGTAATTCCGAGACAAAGCAGAAGCTGCCTGCTCGGCCGAGCAAGGTGGGTTCGGGCGAACTAGAAGCAAGACACGGCCAAAGCACGTCGGAACTAAGAGTTTTGGAGCAACAAGAGATTCAACCGAGCTGTTGAGGGGATTCAGCCGAACCCAAGGCTGTTCGGGCCAGAAGTTGTTGCAGACAAGGATTTAGTGGAAAGAAAGGTTTAAGTCCTTTTAGGACATATTTTTCAAATTCTTATCATATTCCTAGACTAGGTTTTGAGTAGTATAAATAGAGGCTATCAACCTAGTATCAAAACTAGTCTGTGTACAGACAGAAAAATAGGTTGCTCAGAAAAGATCAATAATTATAGATCTAGGGATTTGCACAGTCATGAATTTTGTGACAAAAATTCGTGCTAGCAAAGATTAGTGTGGTCTTGTAAAAGTTTCTCCAGATTGATAATAATATTCTCTCCCCTCCCCGTGGAAGTAGCCAAGTTGGTGAACCACGTAAATCTGTATTCTTGTTATTGCTTGCTTTTCTGATCAATTCTTGTTTATTACTCTACGGAATGATGTTGGTCTGGTTACTGATTAGGCTTGATGGTGGTGGAGTGTTGTTTCTGAAATGATTGGATGCACTTTAAAAAAGTCAATTGCATGCACACAACTATTTTTCTATTAAAAACGAACATTATATTATATTTTTTTACCAATTTAAAATAAAAGGTAAAACTTGAGAATCGGGTCAAAAAATTTTACGTTCTTGAAAACCAAATTGCAAAGGAAATACAAACTCAAGTAATCGATTTGCTATTTGCCTTTAATGGTGTACAAATATCCATACAAGTGTATACTTTAATAAATAAATGTGGGTTAATCTCATTTTACTACCCCCAAACTTTACATGTTGTATCACTTGAGAGCATATGGTTTCATTTTTCTTATTTTAAGGCATGGACATTCATTTTCGTATCTATTTAGGGTCTAGACGAGAATTCCGTTTTTTTTTTTTTTTTTTTTTTTTTTAACCAAAACTGGACTTGTGTCATCCAACCCTTATCTTTTCTTGGGTTTTTGGTCTTTTATTTCCCCCTCTTCCTCATTCCTCCCCCAAACACATGCCAATTTCATGTTTCTTGTTTCCCTCAAAATACTCCCTTTTCCCTCATTCCAGCAAAGAGACTTGTCTCAATTTATCAATTCAATGGCAATATCATGAAGAAATTGGTGATGAGAATGAGGTTGATCGATTATGGGAAGAGAAGATGGAGACGGAGGGGCGTCGAGTCAGCATACAATACTCCGAAACAAGACGTGGTGTCAAGTTGACTCCCTAGTAAAGCGCGCAGAAAACAAATACTTCGGTTGTGCTGATAAGTGTTGTCGTATCGACATCTATGTGCTTATAGAGAGCGTTGTAATGTGTTAAACCTTGCCTAGTACAATCAATGCAATTGCAACAGAGTGGGGGGGGGGGTTGAATGTCCATTTGGTTTCATTGTCTTCAATCTGGTGGTTATTATTTATGGAGTTTGGTAGCAAGCAATTGGTTTCTTCCATGTTGGCGACTTTCATATATAGAAACTTCATTCTTGTTCTTTTCGCTTGAAATCGTTTGATTATCAGAACAATTAAGTGATGGATTTAGTGGATTAGTTATCTACCTATTTATGAGGGAAAAAGTTTGTTGTTTGAAGATTAGTTAAAGGCTGGGTTTGGCGGTAGTAGACGGTGATTTGTCAAATTATTCACATACTTGTCGTGTGCTATGGGGAAAAAAAAACAAACAAAAAAAGTAGGTGTTGAGTCACACATGCCTAATTTCTGTCTAAAATTGAACGGAAATTTTGGCAAGGCCTTAAATAGAAAACGAAAATGAATGCTCAGGTCCTAAAATGTGAAAACTGAAACTATAGGCTCTCAAGTGATACAACACGTAAAGCTTGGGGGGTAGAAAAGTGAGATTAAGCCAATAAATATTCAAATTGATATTTTTGAGTTAGATTGGTGGAATTCTTACTTCATATTTTTTGAAAAGAAAATCTCAGTCTTTTTAGCCCAATGTAATTGGAATAATAGGAACATTTTATAGCTTTATAAAACTTTAAATTTTGATGATAAAATATTAAATTGTGCATTAATAATTATCTTTCAAGAAGATAATAAAAAATATAAAAAAGAACTAAATTTGGTGAGCCTCCTTTAATTTCTAAACCCTTGTTGTTATCAATTTTATTAAACTAGGGATTAACCCGTGCTTCACACGAGTGTTTTCTTTTGTGTGTTGATATTTATAATTACATTATATAATTTTTAAATATTTTAAATAAATATAAATAAATTTATTAATAATATAAATCTACTTGTGATTTTTTAATAACAGTGGGAATAGTTTTAGTTACTATAGTATAAAATAGATATTAAGAATAACTTTATAAATTTTTTAAAAATTTACTTCGTTTGTCCCATAATGATTTCAATTTTTACTCTTGATCGATTGAGAAAATTATTTTTTATTTATAGTTAACATTATAGTAGTTATGAACTTAAATAGTAAATTAAAAGAAAATGGTTACATAAGTAGTGCTCCCTCCGTCCCAGATTAATAGTCCTACCTCTCAAATGCACGGAGAATAAGAAATGGTGGAAGTGATTTAAGTGTTGTGAGTGTAAAGTAAAGTTAGAGAGAGAATGAGTGGGAGGGAATAGTAAATTGATTGGTGTTCTGAGTATAAAAGTAAAATATGTGAGAGAATGAGTGGGATGAATAGTAAAGATTCTTTGCCATTTTAGAACAGAGACTCTTACTCTATGATGTACCAAAATAGAAAGTATGACTCTTACCCTGAGACGGAAGGAATGACTTTTATCGTAAATAATAAGTTAAAAGTAATAGTTGCTATTTATAGTACTCCCTCCGCCCCGGTTTTAGGTTAGTAGTTTGACTTTACACGCTTATTAAGAAACCATGGCAAATTTGAGTCAAGAAAGTAGTGTGTGGAGGATATAATTGTCAATTTATAAAGCAAATGAGTGAAAAGTAGATGTGTAAGTGATTTTTTTTTTAATATATGAACTTTATGAGGGTAAAGATGTCCAAAACACTATTCATCATTTGCCATTTAAGGAATAAAATAACTAATAACCTTAAATTGTGACATACCAAAAAAGAAAGTAAGAGCCTAAAACTGGGACGGAGGGAGTAACTAATACTAATAATAAATAATAGTAATTCTTTTTTTTCAAAAAAATACTACTAATAGTAATAGTTACAATATATTGTAACTATTCTAATTAGTTAATATTATTGTTAATAATAGTTACTTTATATAGTAATTAATACACTTAACTAATATTACTAATAGTAATAATTATGTTGTATAGTTAACAATTACAATTAACTAATACTATTAATAGTAATAGTTATCTTATATAATAACTTTTACATTTAACTAATACTAATACTATTAATAGTAATAGTTATCTTATATAGTTAACTATTATAGTTAAATATTATAGTTAACTAATACCATTAATAGTAATAGTTACCCTTTATAGTAACTATTACACTTAACTTATACTATTAATAGTAATAGTTATCTTATATAGTTAACTATTATAATAAACTATTACTATTAATAATAATAGTTAACTAATATAGTAACTATTATAATTAATTAATACTATTAGCTAATAAGAGAAAAATGAAAAGTCACCTAATTAAAATGCTATGGATGATGTGGCACCACCAAAAGCAAGAGTTACTCAAAACTTGTCCACATGGCACCACCTAAAGACTCTACCTTGACTTTAAATATATATAGATTTTTAAACATTTACTTACAAGATGGCAGACCGGTTGATATGGTCTTTAACCCATTAGGAGTCCCGCCCCAAATGAATGTAGGACAAATATTTGAATCTTTACTCGGGTTAGCAGGGGGTTTGCTAGACAGACATTATCGAATAGGGCCATTTGATGAGAGATATGAGCAAGAAGTTTCGAGAAAACTAGTGTTTTCTGAATTATATTCAGCCGGTAAGCAAACATCGAATACATGGGTATTTGAACCAGAGTATCCTGGAAAAAGCAAAAATTTTTATGGAAGAACGAGGGATCCTTTTGAACAACCTGTTATAATAGGAAAGCCTTATATCTTGAAATTAATTCATCAGGTTGATGATAAAATCTATCTCAATCAAATTCATCTAAAAAATCTCGGGTTGAAGTTTACTTTTGATAATTTCTAATTAGTACACATTGGATAAAGGTAATTTTTCCGCCAAAATCTTGGGTAAAATGCGTTTTACAGAATCACAAGAAAAACGTAAAGCATATTTGTAAAAAAAACGCGTGTCATTTTTGTAAATATGTGGACCTTCTGTAAAAAAACGCGCGGCGACATTTTTGTAAATAGTCAGAACTTCTCAAATGGTTCTGGATATCAATATAAAACCTCCTGGATATGATTTTCAAGCACATTTGAAGGTCATGGCCAAAAAGTTTTTGGATATCAACCTCAAAAGTTTCTGGAGTTCAATAATAAAGCATCTTGGATATGATTTCAAGCATATTTGAACAAGGTTATGACCAACAAACTTTCTGGATATCAAGCTCAAGAGGTTCTGAAGATAGATAATAAAGTCTTCTTGCTATTATTATTTTTTTATTTATTGTAAATGAGAAAAAAAAAACTAAAAATTAATTTGGATTTATTTTAGTGCAAGTGAGAGTTTATTTTGGTGTCAGTTCTAGTGTTTTTGATAGCCAGTTGTAGTGTTTTGATAGCCAGCGAGCATTTTGAAAGAACTTCTAAAGTTGATGACTGATGACCGGAACCTTTGAGACTGGTAGTCGAAACCCTTGATACCGATAGTCAGAACGTTTTAAACGGATATCCGGATGATTTTTTACAAAGGAAATTTAGAGACCTTCAAAAGTCATCGGGCTTCGCCTCCTGATTATGAGTTTAAAAACCTAAAAAAAAAGATCATTTAGGCCCTTAAAAGGGTTTTGAAGTTTCTATAGATGACTATTAGCAATGTTTAGGATATCATGTTGCTTTATAACAAAGATCCGGTTCATGTGTTAAAGAACGTTAGTTAGATATTGTTGAGAAGTTTGGATTATTTACAACAATTCCATCGCGTGTTTTTTAAAATAGTTTCGAATATTTACAAAAATGTTACGACCCATATAAAAACACGTTTTTCATACTCATTAGAAAAATCGCGTTTTACAATAAAACAACCCGTAATATTTCCTAAGATTATAAAAACAGTAAAATCCATATTAAAAAAAAAAAAAAACCCTAAAATACATGAAGAAAATAAGACGATGGTTGATGAGTCATCTGTGTGCGAAATCCAGGGCTTGTCTTTGCTCTAACTCCCTTCGTCTCTCTCTCTCACACACACAGAGACAAACGCACAAAGTCCTTATAGACATATTCGTTTTTTTCTACCGATTAGCGTGTCGATCTGTAAATTATATTGTTAAATGTACCAATTTTGAGGTCGTCTTGAAGCCGATGCGTTGAGTTCAAGGTAAATTTTGCTAATTTTTGGGCAATTTTCTCCCATTGACGCTTCTTTTTTATCTGTAAATTTCGGATGTGTCAGTAAAACCCTAGATCTTGCATGTTATTGCATCTGTTTTACCTCAATTTAAGGTTTTGTTTGGCTAATTGAGCCAGTGAATTTATTGATCGGATCTCGTAAGGTCAGTTAGCTATAGTTTTTAAGGGTTTGGAAATTGGAAAGGGGACAATTTTGGGGGTGTAGGATCACGTGAGGTGGTGTTGTATTTGGGGGTTAGGTTTTGGTTAGATGGCATCCAATCCTCCATTTCAGGTGGAGGATCAGACTGATGAGGATTTCTTTGATAAATTGGTTGATGATGACGATGATGATTATAAGCCTTCTCCATCATTGAATTTAGTTGATGGAAGTGATTCGGATGAGGTCAAGGCTTTTGCTAATTTGAGCATAAGTGATACTGGGAATGAAATTGGGAGTTCAGGAAATGCAGTTAAAGAGGATGTTATTGATGAAGTTGTTGAGGCCTCGGGCAGTAAGGATTTGAAAGAGGAGGTAGTTGAATCAAGTGTAAACCCGACAAGCAGCTCATTGATGTCGTCAAATTCATTTGCCTTTGATGGGGTGTTTGAATCTGATAGTGGGTTAGCAGGGACGGATGGGACACCTGGATTTACAGAAAGTGAAAATGTTGGTTCAGGAGCTCCGGGGATCAAGGAGGTGCAGTGGAGTGCATTCAGTGCTGATTCTGCCCAGAATGATAGTAATGGGTTTGGTTCATTCTCGGATTTCTTCACTGAAATTGGAGATAGTTCAGTTAGGCCAGTAGGGAAACAAGACGACTTGGGTAGTGAATCAAAGGTTGTCCCTGGAAGTGAAGTTGCAAATTCCGCATTCGTTGAAAATTCTAATGAGCACACACAGTTTCAGGAGGCTCAACATTATGGTACTGAGAGTGTCACTAGTTGGAATCTGGTTACACAAGCTAGTGACACCAATGAGAGTCTATCGAATTGGAATCAGCCTTCTCAAGAAAATAATGGCTACCCATCTCATATGGTTTTTGATCCTCAATATCCTGGTTGGTATTATGACACGATTGCCCAGGAATGGCGCTCGTTGGACACCTATAATTCTGAATCAACAGTTCAGGCACAGGACCAGCTGAATCAAAATGGGTTTGTTTCGGATGGTATTTCTCACAATAATGATCAGAATGGTGAATATGGCCAAGCAGATACATCTGGGTCTAAAAGCTTTAGTAGTCAAGGGCAAGATTATAACTGGAATGGAGCTTATGCTAATGTCAGTCAACAAAGTTCGAATATGTGGCAACCTGATGCTGCTGCTAAGTATGTGGCTTCAGCAGATTTTACTGGAAACCAACAAGTACAGAGTCAGTATGGCACAAATTTATCTTTAAGCAATCATGGCTCTCAGCAAAATTCTTATGATTATGGGGGAACTCCATCTCATGAGAAAGCTACTCAGGGTCGTAATGAATATTCGACTGTTTCTGGGTCACAAGGCTTTGTTCCAGGTGGGAACTATCCTCAGCAATTCAACCAGACAAGGCAAAATGAGCAGTTGAATTCTTCAAATGAGTACTATCGTAATGACCATCAATTAAGTTATTCTCAGCAACCGGTTCAGGGTGGTTACTCAAAGCAACCGTTTCAGAGTGGTTTCGCCCAGAAACCAGTTCAGGGTAGTTTCACCCAACAACCTGGTCATAGTAGTTTTTCTCAGCAACCTGTTCAGAGTAGTTACTCGCAGCAACTGGTTCAGAGTGGGTTTCCCCAGCAGCCTGTTCAAAGTGGTCAACAATTCTCTTATGCTCCTGCTGGAATATCATCCGCTGGTCGGCCTCCTCATGCATTGGTTACTTTTGGTTTTGGTGGGAAGCTAATTGTGATGAAAGATAGTACCTCTCTTGGTGCTTCATCCTACGCAAGCCACGTTAGTCTCTAAACTTTTTTTTTTTTTTTAATGATATTATCCTTGAACTCCACATGTAAATTGTAATAATCTGTTTCCAGATTACTCGTATTAAACCCAGTAAATTTTTGTTATTTTGTTCAAGGATTCAAAAGGTGGGTCACTGTCAGTTCTTAACTTGGCTGAGGTTGTTACTGGAGGAGCTGATGCTGCAAGCAGTGGAGGCGCTTTCGATTACTTTAATTCTCTCTGCCGGCAAACCTTACCTTCCCCCCTCACCGGTGGGAGTGCTGGTAGTAAAGAGTTAAACAAATGGATTGATGAGAGGATTGCTTATTGTGAGTCTCCTAATATGGATTACAGGAAAGGTGAAGTTTTGAAGTTACTCTTTTCATTGCTGAAAATAGCTTCTCAACATTATGGAAAATTCCGTTCACCCTTCGGCACTGACACTGCATCGAAGGTAAACTACTTAATGTAAAATTTGCTTCTAAAATCTCTGTCACCATTAATTATCGCGTCACAATAAAGCATGATTATGTCACTGCTGAAATGCATTATTTATGATGTTTGAGCTCAAGTTTTGGGAACCTGAGTCCTGCCCTCCTCCCAGTGGTGAAGCCATAATGCTTTTCAATGGGTTTCAAGATTTCTTAGAGAATAATTATAATTTTCATATATATATTTGGCACAAAGGGAGTCGAAGTGATATTGTAGTGCAAATTTTATCATAAGCAAAGGGAGTCGAAATCAGTGGCGGATCCAGGAATTCATTTCAGTGTGTGCCAAATTTTTTTCCTTGTGATACTATTAATCATGTTTGCATAAATTGGTACTCCCTTCGTCCCAAATTAATGTTCTTAGTTTGACTTTACACGGAAATTAAGAATAAGTAAATGTTGTGAGTATGAAAAGTAAAGTAGGAAAGAAAAAGTGGGTAGGGAGTTTTTGTTGTGAGAATGACAAGTGGGTCTCACTTTCCATTTTACACAATAAAGTAAAGTAAGAACCTTAAATTGGAACCTTAAAGCGGGACTGAGGGAGTAGTACTTAAAATACAAGAAAACAACATAAGCAATTTAGAAGTTAAAATATACCTATATTAACACATTATGCTTCAAAAATTAATTATTTGAACCTCATGCTGTTAAGTAAAGTTTTGAGTTAGTAATCAATTGTTTAGTAGAGAAAATCAAAATAGATAAAAAAAATAAAAGAAAACGAAGAGCAAAAATGTATTTAGTTAGTTGATAAAATCTTGAGTTTAGAGAAAATCAAAATAGATAAGAAGATAAAGAAAAAGAAGAGCAAAAGTGAAATCAAAAGAGATAAGAAGATAAAAGAAAAAAAAAGAGCAAAAGTGAAATCAAAATAGATAAGAAGATAAAAGAAAAAGAAGAGAAAAGTGTATTAGTGACAAAATGTTGGGCTTAGGTTTCGAACACATGACCAAAAACAAATAAAGATAGTTCCTTACCAACTGAGCCAGCATCATTGTTGGCATATCACTTTCCGGCTTTATATTTATTTGAAAACTATAACTGAAAATCGGTAAAAAAATTATTTCAAAATTTCAGTGGGTGCCGTCGCCCCCACTAGTACCAAGGTGGGTCCGCCCCTGGTCGAAATTGACAAAAAATAGCATTTTTAGTGTATCTCTTAAAGTTTTGGAGGTACTAAAATGACATTTCCCAACAATTAAGCGACCCCCTTCACATGTGAGTGGCTTCGCCACTGCCTCCGCCTTTGATTTTCTTTTTTGTGCTGGCTATATGATCTTTCTGCTATTTATACTCTTGTTATCTCGACCCCCCTGATGGGTATATGATCAGTGTTCTTAGTTGATGAACTCTTTAGCTTATTTTTTCCAGTCTTTATAGAATTGCTCTTGCCTCATAGGATGAATTACCAGCTATACTAATGGAACAGAGCAATTCTCTATGTCACATCAAATGTTAGCATTTTCTAGGACTTTCATGGAATGTACTCCATACCTTGCCATTAGAAATTTCAAATGCTAGATTAAAAGCTTTAGTCTTAGTCTGACTTGCGTGTAACACAAACTCCTTTTCTTAAGATTTGGGCTCCCCGACCGTACTAATTAGAAAGGGTTGCATCCTCACGAAACCAGAATTATTTTATTCTTAAATGTCATCATTTGAATTTCCTTTATACCCTTGCCATTGACTAGTGGATGACTGACGTATGCATACACGCATACATACATTAGAATATATTCTGAGGTCCACACTATATAACTTTGTGATAACGCATCACTTCCTTTTGTGCATATCTTTCTAAATGGGCTGATAATCTTCCTTTAGGAAAGTGATGCTCCAGAGATAGCTGTTGCTAGACTTTTTGCTTCAGCCAAGAAGAATGGTGCACAATTTAGTGAGTATGGCGCTCTTGCCAACTGCTTGCAATCATTGCCTTCTGAGGGACAGATGCGGGTATTTGTGATTTTATGTGCACAATTTTGCTCTGCCCGTTAGGAAGGCTTCATTTACTAACTGTTGGATGTGTATTATTTAGGCATCTGCTGCTGAAGTCCAAACGCTTCTGGTTTCTGGTAGAAAGAAAGAGGCTCTTCATTGTGCACAAGAGGGCCATTTATGGGGTGCAGCACTTGTTCTTGCTGCTCAACTTGGTGATCAGGTTTGTGTGATTGCACTTTGTCTTTTGCTCATTCCTCTTGTCTGTGATTTTGAGTACAGTTGCATTCATGAGAAAAACGTTAGCTTGACTTTCTATTTGTAGTGCTTTTCACTTACTTTTTTTTTTTTTTTCGTTTCCTTTTCCCTCTGTTGTTGGGATGTGGGGTTTGGTTGGGGGTGTTGGTTTCTCATTGCAGTATTACGTGGATACTGTTAAGCAAATGGCACTTCGTCAACTAGTAGCAGGTTCCCCGTTGCGGACATTATGCCTACTTATTGCCGGTCAACCAGCTGATGTCTTTTCGGCGGACACCGTAACTAATAATGCCATTCCCAGTGTTTCTGGACAGGTAATGTATTGTTTTGTCAGCATGGAGTTTTTACTGCTTTGTTGCTCTATTTGGTTTTGGATCTTCTTACATAACTTTGTCGGAGTATGCATATATTTACCCTGATGGTTAGGCCTTAAATATTTGAAATTGAAATAGGCCAAGTTTGATATAAAATGCTTAATTGCAGCACTAATTCCTGGGGCCACTTGTGCATTAATATATTTTTTTTTCTTTGAGACTTATCGTTTACTTCCCAATATTTCTCCTCTTGCTTCTAGATTCATCAGAGTGCTAATAGTATGCTTGATGACTGGGAAGAAAATCTGGCTGTGATTACGGCTAATAGAACTAAAGATGATGAACTAGTGCTTATTCATCTTGGAGACTGCTTGTGGAAAGAAAAGAGTGATGTAAGTTCCACATGTAATCTCTTTCAGAAGATATTGATTTGTTTATCTATACACTTTATGCATACTCAAGCTGGTTAGTAACTCTTTTTTCTTGTCAATAATTGATTCAGATTATTGCCGCACACATCTGTTACTTAGTCGCAGAAGCCAACTTTGAACCATACTCGGACACAGCAAGACTTTGTCTGATTGGTGCAGATCACTGGAAATTCCCGAGAACATATGCTAGTCCCGAGGCTATACAGGTAGTCCATTTGCACCTATATAACCTGAGGTAAAAGGATTGAAACAGAATGCAATAATGAAGGAAAAAGAAAGAAAAACATTATGTTATTGCTAAATTTACCAGTAATGCTGACAGAGTGATGATTAATATTGAGTAGACACTTTGGGTCATGATACACTACTGCTTCGTAACACTAACTTTAGCAAACCGTTATTCTTGTAATCAGTGGACATATTGGGCCACCCGACTTTTCAACAACTTGCAAGGCAGATATTGAATTGCAAATTATGCTAATAGGTTGCTGAGTTGGTTGTGTGGGTTTGACAGAAGCTAGTAGAGTTGCTTATCTGCATATTTTGAAAGTCCGCTGGCAGCCTTGTAAAATTTCGAGAAGCTGGGTGTCCAGTTTATGCCTTTTGCCAGTTCCGTGTTATTCTCATCTCCTTCATTTAAAATTTAAACATAGATTAGAAAATGGTCATAATAAAAAAATTGTAGAGGAATGATTTTGTAGGGAAGTTGCTAGCTAAGATAATTTATTAGGGTTGAACTTATGGGAGACGAGAATCAAAATGAAACCTCATCGTATATAAGGTACCAAAGACATGATATGCGTAGTATCTGCCTCTTAGAATATTTAGCTATATTAAGAAACTCACTCCAACAATCACATGTTACAGAACATACATTATGAAAGGGCCATTCCGTTTACGTGTTTCTATGCTTACTGCTTAGAGTTGGACCATCTCTTCAATCACATTAGAATTAGATTGATATTTTCTGCTGCACACTAGCCCAATGTCTCATTAACTATGCTAGTATGGTAATGCTCATCGAATTGATAATAAACATAATATCTCGGATCATTTTTAGTGATTCAGTTGATTGTGAAGTGAAAGTTTACCTTGCAATACTCTCTCTGTCCCGAAACGATCACACATTTTTCAGAAAAATAAAATAAAATCCATAAATGATTTTTTTTAATTCTTTTTTTGAGAGGAGTTACTAACCCTCCATCAATCATGTTCTAGTTCACACTTACAGTAATGGCGTCATATTGTGCGATCATTACGGGTGTCTATGTATTTATGTTACTTGATGTGCTTAAAAATCTTTCGTTTATGTCCGTTAAGCTTTAAAATGAGCATTCACTTAGAGATGGATGGAGTACTTGTATGGAAACTCCTGCATTTTGAACTCTGTTATGCTTGTATGCACATGCTATTTTATGTGTAAACCTATTTCTATACATCACCTTGTGCAGGTAGAATGTTGGCTTTTGGGCCTAGTTGCGCATAGTCATTTCTCACTCTTCCCACCTTCACATGCCTCCATCACAACAGTATTTAATTACTATGGATATGCTGAAATAACATCTCATCTGAGTCACATTTTTAAAATTTTTGCATTTGGACAGAGGACAGAAGTATACGAATATTCAAAGCTGCTCGGAAACTCTCAGTTTACCTTGCTTCCGTTTCAACCATATAAGCTTATATATGCTCATATGTTGGCTGAAGTGGGAAGAGTATCAGATTCACTGAAGTAAGTACGTTAAAAATTTCTCTTATTATATCATGAAATTCCTTTTTTTGTGTTTTTCTCAGTTATATTTTATTAATCCAGGTACTGTCAAGCCGTATCAAAATCCTTGAAAACGGGTCGAGCGCCAGAGGTAGAAACATGGAAACAATTAGTTTCATCCCTTGAAGAAAGATTAAAAACTCACCAACAGGTACCTCCTTGTCCTCTCCTCCTCTCTCTCTTTCTTTTTTTTGGTTTATTGGTCTCTAAGTATGTTTTCTTTCGCAGGGTGGGTTCTCAACAAACCTGGCTCCCGGGAAGCTGGTCGGTAAATTGTTCAATTTTATCGACAGTACCGCTCATCGGGTTGTCGGGGGTTTACCTCCACCTGCACCATCAACTTCTGTTGCCAATTTACAAACCAAGGAGCATCATTACCAGTCATCTAGAGTTTCGACTAGTCAATCGACACAAGCAATGTCATCATTAGTTCCTTCAGCTTCAATGGAACCCATTACTGATTGGGCAGCTGACACAAATAAAAAGTCGATGCACAACAGAAGCGTTTCCGAGCCTGACTTTGGTCGAACTCCGAGACAGGTAGTGGTTTTTATGTACTTTTTTTACCCTTACCCGTCACAAGTAAATAAATAATTAAAGAGAAAAGAAGGGTGTGTGCACGATTGCTAGATTTGTTTTTGTCTAATGATGTTGGATTCGGGTTAACTCAGGTTGATTCATCCAAAGATCCATCCTCTGTGGATTCGCAAAGTAAATCATCTGGTGGATCTTCACGCTTTGGTCGTTTTGGTTTTGGCTCTCAACTAATTCAAAAGACTGTAGGTTTGGTATTAAAGCCTCGGCAGGACAAACAGGTAAACTTATATGTTACCACCTCCATCCCAAAATGATCTTCCTACTTTTTTTTGCCATTACTACGAAGGAATTTCGAGCAATAATTTTAGGTTGATTTATTTATACTAATGAAAATCTAAAACTTGTTATTGATACACCATCAACAATACTATCAATAACAAGTTTTAGATTTTCATTAGGATAATTAAATCAACCTAATTATTGCTCAAAGTTCACGTGGCTTCCCGTTCCTCCCCCATGGCTTAGGTCTTGGTCACTATTGCTGAAGTCACTTTTTTTTTTCCTTTGAAGGCAAAGTTGGGCGAGTCAAATAAATTTTACTATGATGAGAAATTGAAGAGATGGGTAGAGGAAGGTGTAGAGCCGCCAACAGAGGAAGTTGCTCCTCCGCCTCCACCAACAATGGCAACTTTCCAAAATGGAACATCAGATTACAACTTGAACAGTGCATTAAAACCCGAAGGATCTCAAAGCAATGGAAGTCCAGAATTCAGAAGCCCCACTGCATTGGGGCATGGTTCAGGAATCCCACCTATTCCAACAACCTCAAACCAATTTTCAGCACGCGGAAGGATGGGAGTTCGAGCAAGGCAAGTGAATACATAAACCTCTTTTCTGTGAATGCTTCACACACACACACACACTGCATTTTGCAATGTGATTGGTTAGACCCCAATTGGTCCAGCAGTGCATTTAAGATTGCCCCTGGCCAAGTAGGTTATGATCCCATGATATGGCTGTATTGATTGATGAAGTGTGTAGATAGTACCATCTGGCAGTAAATCTCAGTGCCTTGAATTCTTGAATGGTTGCAGTAGTATAAGTAAAGAATTTCCCTATCCTGGTAAGTGTAAATTCCTCCATTGCTTTGACTAGTAGTTAGTCTTTACGCTAGCATGTTGAAGTTTTGGTTTAACTATGTATTTGAGTAAGCTTGTAACATGTGAAAGGATGAAATTCCATAATCCCTGTCCCATAACAAATGTTACTTCTTTTCCCTATTGGGAGTCGCATAACAAATGTTGCGTACTTTGTTATGGACCGGAGGGAGTATAGCTTTACATATCATCACATTCGACTTCATGAACATTAACTAATAGCGCTTTTGACTTCCTTCTTTTGGCAGGTATGTTGACACTTTCAACAAAGGCGGTGGGAATCCAACCAACTTGTTCCAATCACCCGCCGCCTCTTCCATCAAACCTACAACAACTGCGAATCCAAAGTTCTTCGTTCCCGCAGCGATCCCACAACAAGAACAACCAGAACAATCAACCGACACAAATACAGATTACATGCAACAACCACCTGCAGCCATGACCGAACATCCCTCGGGCCCCACCATGAACGACTCATTTCACTCTCCTCCACACCCGCATTTTCAACAGCCAGTTACAATGCAAAGGTACCCTAGCATGGACAATATCTCGACTAGAGGAGGTGGTGCAGGTACAAACATGAGAAACGGACCTCTCTCATCTCACTCGAGAAGAACAGCTTCATGGAGCGGAAGCTTCAGTGATGGCTTTAGCCCTCCAAACACATCCTCCGAGTTAAAACCCCTCGGAGAGGTTCTGGGCATGCCTCCGTCTTCATTTATGCCTAGTGAGCAAGCTTTAACACACTCCTCAATGAACGGAGGTAGTTTCAACGATCTTCACGAAGTTGAGCTCTGAGGTAACTGAGGGTGTGTATATATATACATATATCTACTTTTCTCTCTCTCCTTGCAGTCCTTACGTCGTCCTCTACAAAAGTGCTGCAGAAGTGTAGCTGATTCTGAGAGCTGAGGATTGTTTTTGTATTGCCTCTTCTTTTCTTGACCTTTGTATGTGGAAATTTTAATTGGGTTACTCAGCCAATTTACATGTACTTTTAGATATAGGTTTTTGTTAAATCTAAAAAAATGTGTTTTTTTTTTTTTTAAATAAAAAATATAGCAAAAATGAAGGCAGCCACTGTACAGTTGATTTGTTCATTTATTGAGGATAAAAGGAATGTCCCTTGATGAGGGTTAGAGATGAAATTAGTTTTCTCCAAGGGATCCAACTTGTGTACCAAATTCAAGAATAAGATGCTTATCTTCTCCTTATTTATATCTATATTTATGTTTATGTTTATGTTTACATTTATGTTTATATTTATATTTATATTTATATTTTCCCCTTCTCACCAGTTTGGCCTGTTACCATCAAGCTTCTTGTTACATTGTTTAAGTTTAGTTGTCAAATAAATATGGCCAACTCTTCCAACTTTAACGAATAATGCAATTTACTCGTTATGATGGTGTAATATTACTATAACATTAATATATAATGTATTGAACTTGAAACCTTGGGGCGTCAAAAAATTGATGAAATTGCCATATGTAACATTTGAGAAATTATAATCTACTAACAAAGTACTATGTTATTTTTATTTTATTTTTTTCAAGCTTTGAGTGTAAAAGATTGTAAATGATTTTTTTTTTGTTTTTATTTTTGAAATAATTTATCTAGTTATTTATTAAGCAAATAGATTAGGAATCTATGTAATAGACTAAGCAATTGATTAATACAACATGATGAAAATTCCCTTGTCTGGTACCAGACTTTTTTTAATAATAATATTTCATTTGATGTACTCCTTCCGTCCAAAATTGAATGGCCATGTGAAAATCAAAGAAGTTGACATTTAAACATTTTTTGGTAGCATGTATACATGTATATATTTAGTGCTCTCTCCATTTATCATTATCAGTACAATAGTAAAAGTAAAACATTAAAATGCTTTATTATAAAAGTAAAACATTAAAATGATTTATGTAACTTCATAAAAAAAAAGTCACTCGAGTTTTTTTTTTTTTTTTTCCCAAAATGAACATTCATTTGGGACGGAGGGAGTTACAATTCTTTCTCGAACCATTTTACATCACGGGTTGCTCAGTGATTCTAGACATTTGACATTAGAAAATAGAGTTGTACAGCATGAACTCCAAGAATAATTGAATCCCTATAAGCTTTCACTCCTCAATTGACAGTATAATGTTTATATATAAATACAGTAATCTTATCTCTATACCGCAAGAGCTTCAATCTTACAAAATGAAGGGTTAACCCAATGGAAACAGTTCCTTATGACTGAGTAAAAAAAGTAAGAATAAATTGAGAAAAAAATGGTTAATAATACAAAGAAGGATGAGGTATCATTGAGAAAAAAAATCCCAATACTTTCAAATTTAAATTAAAGTACATGTATGAAATGGGACATCAAAATTCAGCAGAGCGAGGTACCCGAGGGAAAGGTATTACATCCCTTATGTTGTCTATGCCCGTTGTAAATTGTACAAGCCTCTCAAAGCCTAAGCCAAACCCGGAGTGAGGCACTGGAAATATAACAACAACATTAGATAATCTCAACATAGTACTCCCTCCGTCCCAAAATGATCTTCTCATTTGCCATTTCTCATTGTCCCAAAAAGTTCTTCACATTTCTACATTTTAGGCTTAAACAAAGCATGGCTAATGAAGCAAGTGTTCATATCCTTAAAAAGTTTGAATAGTCAAACGTGAAGATCATTTTGGGACGGAGGGAGTATAAAATAATATCGGAGACTAGAGCTCAAGGCTAGTGGCGAAGGCAGATTTTTTTTTTCAAGGGGGTGTGATTGCTTATAGAGAATAAAAAAGTATACTTTTTATATAGAAATTTTGCACAAAGGGGGTCAAAATGGCATCATAGCGAAAATTTTACCCAAAGGAAAGGGGGTCGAAATTCAAAAAAATACTCCATCTGTCCCGGAATAAATGTCCTACTTTCCATTTTCGTTTGTCTCAAAATAAATGTCGTCTTACTAAAAATAGGTTATGAAGTTTGGCGATCTTCCTATACTTCCCGTTCTAATAGGCACAACCATTGCAATGTCATAGGAGGTGTCACTCTACTCACATGAACAGATTGAGGCAATCAAGGAAACGTAAGTAAAAGCTAAAAAACATTGACTTGTTAACAACTATGACATTTATTCCGGGACAAAGGGAGTAAGATTTATAGTGTACATTATAAAACTATAAAGGTACTAAAATGTCATATTTTTTTAAAAAAAAATAACGGGGTCAAGTGACCCCCTTCCCCTTCATGTGGCTTCGCCACTAGCTCAAGTGAAGTGTGTGAGTGAAGAAGGCAATGCTTTGTGAAGTCAAACTGAGAGTTCACATTTGAAAAGTCAGATATGAAAACGACAATATTAGTTACCATTAAAGAAAATATTTGCTAATTCCATATATGACTGCTTAAAGTAGGAAAATCATAAGAAATGACAGCTTGATTTCTAAAAGGGTTAATTACAATTTAGGGCCTGAACTCAATAAGTTGTTCCCCAAGCGGGGCTCCAACAATTTTTTTTGGCGAAACAGGGCTCGACATGCATTTTTTTGGCCAATCTGGGGCTTTTTGACGGAAACCGTTAGAAATCTTGTTAAATCATCATGTGCCGTGCACGTGATTGACAGATTGGTTAGTTTGACATTGATATTAGTTATTAGGAGGCTTAATGAAAATTTCAAACTTTAAAGGGCTAAAAACTAAATTTATTTTTGAAATATTAATTAATAAAACTTTAAATTAAAATAATGTAATAATCATTTGTATTAAAGAGCAACTAAAGAAAAATAAGAAATCAAATTATAAAATTTAAATATCATTAAATATGATTTCTTTTCCAGATTTACTACTCCCTCCGTCCCGGAGTAAGAGTCCTACCTCTCATTTACACGGAGATTAAGAAATTGTAGAAGTAAAGTGAGTGTTGTGAGTGTAAAAGTAAAGTTAAAGAGTCTCTTTCCTAAGAGTAAGAGTCTCTTTCCAAAATAGAAAGTAGGACTCTTACTCTAGGACGGAGGGAGTATATGTTATTATTGAATTTTAGTTATTTTATAATGATGTCAAAAAATATTTTAAATAAAACCTATAAAAGTGAAAAGTATAAATAAAACTATTTTTACCCATTAAAAAAAAAAAACCCACCCTTCAAATTTAACACGTGAATTGCTTGGTTAGAAACCGTTTTCTCTCCTTTCTCTCTCCTTCTTCAACAGTTCTATCTTCTTCAACATCTCCATTGCTCTTTAACTTTTTTTCCTTGATTCAATTTAAGTTATTGTGTGAAATCCCTTTTTTCACACTTATTAATTATCAATTTGATAATTAATACTTGTGAAATTAGAAATTTAGCTTTTAGATCTGTTTTTTTAGGTTTTGCAATTTAGTTTTTATTACAATGTTTCTTTTTGTATTTCTAATTCTGTTTTTCTCTCCTTATGTGAGAGCCCGTGATTTCTCTCCTTATGTGAGAGTCCGTGATTTCTCTCATTATGTGAGAGCTTGTGATTTCCCTTCATTGTCAAGGGCTTTGTGTATTTCGTATATTGTATTTGTTGTTTTTATGAAATATTTGTTTGGTTATCTCCATCAACTATCCGACGAAGATGATGAAAAAGCATTTATGGCGGCTCGGGTTTTTATCATTCATGGTCTTGTTCGGGTGGTGGAGGGAGGTGCGATGCGTTTATTCATTGCAACATCGTGGGCCTTGGAGATGAGGTTTGAAAATGTTGAATATCAATCTATACTGGTTCATGATGGTGTAAAGTCAGAATATCAAGTTTTATATAAACTTGATTCAATCCGTATGTGCTGCAAAGTTGTGCTCAATGGAATTTATTCTTTTTCTTTGCGGTTGATAGGTCGAAATGCCAATTTGTTGGCAGATGTAATCTCTTGGGCATCGTTTGTAACTGCGAGCCCCACTGTTTGGGTCGAACTTCCAAAGTTTGTGGATAGTCGACTTCTAAACATTTGTTGTTGTTAATAAAATGGCTTTCCTTGTTTAAAAAAAAAACACGTGAATTGCTTGGTTAAATTGTAAATAAATATTGAAGGTCAAAATGTTTCTTATCCTTTATCTTCATCTTCAACCTCAACCACAACCAACAACCACCACTTATCTCCACCACCTGAACAATTCAAAACCACCACCACCACCTCCATCACCAACCGCCAATCAACTCAAACACCTCTCCAGCTACAACTACCAAGATTTCAGAAGGAAAAAAAAAAAAAAGATAACCCAGATCTAAAAAAAAAAGAAAAAAGAACCCAAATCTACACAAATCTACAGCAATCCAAATGAAGCTCACCGGCCCTGTTCACTCTCCTCCCTCACCAGAACTACGTCGGCCACAATTAACAACAAGGAAGACAATGATTATCAGAAGAATCAAAACCCGAATTTCCAAATCACTCTGATGGATTCAAATCTAATTATCCCAAAAGCTCATTCCCGGAATCGTAACAACAAGTACAACGATGCTCGTTCAAACTCTGAAATTCGTAAATATTTGCTCTTTTTGCTTGAAGATTTCGGGTCGGGCTTGAAGGTGGATAGTCGGGTGATTCAATGATATAAAAAAGGAGTGATTCAATCGACTGTAGGAATTGAGACGACGGATCTAGGAAGTGCGAAAGAGAGAGAGATTCCGATGAGGTTTTAGGGAAATTCCGGCGAGTTCGAGGCTAGGTCTACTCAACAATGGCACCAAAAGCACCACCAAAACAGAGGGAAAATGCCCAAATCCTTGAATCCGTATTCTTCTCTGGGTTTGTGTATGGTATTCATGGCCAAGCTTTGAACTTCATTTGAGTTAGTTGAATTTCTTGATTTGGAGATGATTTGTTTTGTTTTGATTTTAGATGCTTTTTTAGTTTTTATTTTGGATGATTTGCTTTGCTCTGATATTAAGTGGAAGGTGACGAGTTTAGTGGAGTATATTGGTGCTGGTGCCGGAGGACGGTGGAGTCGGAGTGGGTGGTGTTGCCGGAGGAATGGGGATTGCATCGCATCTGGGTTTGATCCGGAAATGGGGGTTAGGGATGGGATTTTTATTTGAAGGATGAGATTTATATTTAATTCTCCTCCCCTAATTTCTAAACTTGTTCATTTGACCCCCTAAAATATGAAGTTAACTTCAAACTAACTAATCCGTTGATCACATGCACAGCACATGGTCGTTTAACAAGATTTCTAATGAATTCCGTCAAAAAGCTCTAGATTGATGAAAAAAATACGTGTTGAGCCCTGATTCGCCAAAAAAAAAAAAAAAAACTGGAGGCCCTGCTTGGGGAACAACACCCTATGGAGTGCCCTAAATTGTAATTAACCCTTTCTAAAATGAGTTTCTTTCAGTGAAATTTTGAGTAACACGAGGGGGGGGGGTAATAAATAACCATTAAGCTGAGACAAAAGAGATGTTAGAATCAAATGCAGAAAGATGTCTCACCAGAACCATAGCGCCGGAGATCAAGATACCACCAAAAGCTTTCCTTATTGAGTTTCAACTCATCTAGGCGATTTTCCAAGTAGTCAAGACGTTCTTCCCTTTGGCTTCCACCAATAAGCTCACCAATCTAACAAACAACAGAATATTTGAGCCAAAAGGAATCCAAGTAGTGGGCAACTATAATATAAAGGAAAGTCATTTTCTGCATTATCAAGTTCTATTATCGAATTCTGTACGTATACAATTTACCTAACTTAATACTTGTTTTAATTAACTGAAACAAGTGACATTCAGTTAGACACGATAATAACTTTCACGTCCATATGACAGGTTAATACAGAATACGATCTATCCATCTGTGCATTTTATGCAACTATGCTTCCCTGCTACATCAAATGTATACCAGACCAGAACCATTGAACTATTTATGCATGCACAAATGGAGGTACTCCCTCCGTCCCTAAACGAATGTCCATTTTCAAGTTTTTTGTCCAACAATGGATCTCCTTTTTGCAAAAAACTGTCCCTAAATGATTTTACCAAATTTTTCACTAGTCATTTTATATTTGTAAAACCACATGTTTAGAAAGTGGATAACAAGAATAATTATGCATCTTTGTCATTTAAATGTATAATAAGTGAACATTTTCAGAATGTCTCTTAAACGAAATTTGGAAATTCATTTAGGGACGGAGGGAGTATGAAATAACAACCATGTTCAAGTTAAAAAAACAAATCAGCTTTTCAATAAGCTTCAGTGCTAAATCATCTGAGAATAGAGTAGTACCCGAGGAACCAACATATCCATGGCAGCAACAGTCTTCCCATCATCGTTTTGACGCATGTAGAATGCCTTGATCTCCTGAAAAATATTTAGTGAGAACTACATACATATTCAGAAAACGACTTCTGTTTCACAAAAACCTGCGTACAAGACCATGCCTTTGGATAATCTCTTATTATTACGGGACATCCATTAAATGCATCCTCCGTGATGTAACGTTCATGCTCACTTTGCAAGTCACATCCCCATTTTACCTACATGATAACCACCACATCATTTAGACGCATACTCCACACAATTTACAATAGGCTGACAACAAAATGCATAGTCATGAAAAACTAGTTTAACCATTAGTAGATCAAATCAACAAAAATAAAATGTGATTCACCAAAGATAGTGTTAAAAGTAAATGCAGGATAAGTTTGTGTGATCCCCACCTGAAAAATAAATCTTGTAAAAATAATTGTACAGGTTACACATGAACTCCTCTGACTTCATAGAGGGGGACCCAAGCCACATGAGCATAAACTATCCTAATATATTGGTTCTACAACGTGATTGCTCCAAATTATATAACTTCATTATACCTCAAGCACCATAAGTCCTAGGAAAATTAAAGAAGAATGATCACAAAAATTCAAGAATTACCCCATTTCCGTGTTATTCTGACACATTAGTCTGACACCAAGATGCATAAGATACTCAAAGCAATGTAAGAAACAAAGAACATCTTTTCACATTTAAAGAAAAAGAAGGATTCAAGAGAGAGGTCTAATTACCGGAAACTCAAACTTCTTCTTTGCTTTTAAAAGAAGTTCAACTGCATCTGTGTACGTTAACTGCATAAAGCTTTTCTCAACCACATTCTGTCCAATGGATTATAATCTATAAATCATCATGGAGAATGTAGTATAAAACTGCAAAAGGAATAAGTTGACGAAAGGGTTGAGTTCAAGTTACGCTGAAAATCATACACTCAGTCGGTCGATAATCCCTTTTTCAATCCAAGTGTTAAAGAAATCCATATCTTCCTTGCAGTTTTCGAGAACATATTTTACCTTAAAATGGAAATGCATATCAATTTAGCAGAATCAATAGAAATGCTCGAGAAATTAGATCGAACCAGAATATAAATGAAGTTGACGAATAGATGTGAAAAGCAACATACTACATACTGGAGATACGCACTTGCACAAGCCATGTCATCGTTCAAGTCAGCAAATGCCAGCTCAGGTTCAATCATCTTCAAAAGAATAATAAACAGTTCTAAGTCCAATTTTAGTAAATGAAACATAACCCTCTATTACTTTTGAGCACTGGAGATACAAAGGATATGAAGCAATCCAACAAGTTACCCAGAATTCAGCCAAATGTCTTGAAGTGTTAGAATTTTCTGCTCGGAATGTGGGACCGAAGGTATATACCTGAAATATTAGATAATTGTTAAAAACAGGAAATTGAGGTCAGCTTTGCTTAAAGTTCAATTTGCTTGGAAAAAATCAAAAGAAGATATACATCACATAGAGCAGAAGCATATGTTTCAGCATTTAACTGGCCAGAGACGGTTAAGAATGCTGGTTTCCCAAAAAAATCCTGTAGCAAACAAAGCCAAAATTAAAAATAAAACATTCAAAAAGTCACAATAGATCATCCAAAACTAAATGAGCAAATGTACAAAGTAGATGAACTACATTTTCAACAGTAAGATTTTTTAGCAAAGAGAAGTAGATAGAGGATGAAAATTCCATGAATGACTTTCCATTCATTTACATTTCTCATTTCATGTATTAGATAAAATATGGTACAACAAAGCTCCATGAGGTTACTAAGGTAAAATTTAGCTGCTTCCAAGCCATGAAAGGAATGAAGCCTCACTAAGTTACTAGTTTAATGTCACAATTTCAACATCTGTGAGCATCAGCACAAGTCAACGAGTTTAACAAGAATCAGCACTTACCCATTCTGCTAAATCATATGCGGAAAAAATTGTATGCAGGTTCCTAAATCTATGTACTTTGGTTTGCTTCAGAAAGGTAGCATTCAGGTGCTAATAATTTGTTCAGGAAAGGACAAAACAATAAATGATAAGAAAGGAATCAATGTAACTTACTTGGGACCAATCGATCATGCCATCTTCTGTTTTAGGGATGGAATTGACTGGAGATTTAGTAACTTCTTTGGAGCTTGGAATCTGTTACATGGACAAAAATCCTATGAGCCATCATGAGAGATAAAACAAGAGAGTTGCATACGCAATTTTTTAAACCACTGCCATATGCTTTAGCTTTTAATATGTCTGATATCTACTTTCAACAGCATACTACTCCTACTTCCTAATGCCTGGAAAAGACTTCACCAATGCGTTCCCCAGATTTCCTAACATCTCTTATGTTAGTTTCACAGATTTGTCCTTGGCCGAACAAAATTAAAACAACCACATATCAGATTAACATTACCTAATGGAATCTAAGATATATAAATATAATTATAACAAAGTAACTGGCTCTACTTAGTTTGTTTCCCCTGTCAAAGGGAAATCTTTCTTGTGAATGGAGAGAGTATACAGTGTACCCATACATCAAAAGGGTTGGCACCAACTGAAAAAAGAAAATAAGGCTCCGTTTGTTTGGCGGAAAACAACTTCCGGAAAACATTTTCCCCATTTTCCGGTGTTTGTTAAACACCGGAAAATGGGGAAAATGTTTTCCAAGGAAGTGGTTTTCCTCCATTCCTAAGGAAAACGTTTTCCTTACCTCCACCTAAGGAAAACGTTTTCCGGATAATGCTAACACTTCAATTGTTGTTTTAACTCCAATTTTTGTTTTACGAAAATTATTTTTTAAATATACCCAGTTAATTAAAAAATGTCTAAAAATATTTTATTTTTATGAATATTTTGCAATATGTTAAATTATTAACTTTAGTCCATTATATTTACAAAACTACATTTCCATTTTACTTTATAATTGAAATTAGAGATAATGACTAATTTATTGATTATTTCTTTTTAATATATACTCTAGGTGATCAAAATTAATGTATCTAAAAAAGTTTTCCGGAAAGCATTTTCTTAAAATTCACCAAACAGTGGAAATTACATTTTCCGGAAAACATTTTCCAAGAAATCGTTTTCCGGAAAACATTTTCCAAGAAATCGTTTTCCGGAAGTTATTTTCCGCGAAACAAACGGAGCCTAAGCAACGTCTTAACCGCAACCATATAAACATAATCATACTTTCTTTATATTAAATGAAATGTCAAATATGCAAAGACATCAAGCATATGTACACCTCGGAAACAAGATAAAAGACCTGAAAACTAAATAACAACTTGAAGCAATCAGTCTGACACTCCCAATTTGCACAAGACCATTCACTTCCCTCACCACCCACTCCCAATCCATGAATGGAGGGAGGGAGAGAGACAGTGTTTAGCAGAGAAACAAGAAGAAAAGAATGCTACACTGTTAAACATCCACTGGTATACCCTAAAAACTTGAGCATGTGGGTTACAACTTCGAAAATCCTTGTAACTGAAGCTCAAACATGAAGAATGACTAGATAATATCTAAGTATGAAATGTAAACATACTTCGAAAAAAGCATACCAAAGTGGTCACACAGAATTGTTCGCCAGCTCCTTCACAGTCTGAAGCAGTGATGATAGGGCTTGAGACCCAGACAAAGCCATTTTCTTGAAAAAACTTGTGTGTAGCATAAGCCAGAGCAGTCCTCACCCTTGCTACCTAAAGCCCAACAATTAACTTATTAGATCATTGAATTGGAAAACTTTAATTAGTAAAAAACGTCCTAACATAGTATGCCCTCGGTCACGAAATGATCTTCCCACTTTCTTCTGTTATTAATCCGAAGGTACTTTGAGCAATAAATTTAGGTTAATTTATTATACACAACAACAACAACAACAACAACAACAACAACAAAGCCTTAGTCCCAAAATAATTTGGGGTCGGCTAACATGAATCCTCATATGTCAACGTGATAAAAGGAAGAGAGAGAGAGAAAGAGAAAGAGAAAGAGAAAGAGAGAGAGAGAGAGAGAGAGAGAGAGAGAGAGAGAGAGAGAGCGAGCGAGCGAGAGAGAGAGAGGAAAAAGATGGAGAAAATAAAATAAATAAATAAATAAATAAATAATAATAAAAAGTATGATCAACCCCCATCATTCACATGAATTTTCGCCCTCCACTCCGGCCTCTTCAACGCCACATCTTCATCCACTCCGAGTAAACTCATATCATTTTCAATCACCTTAATTATTCGGATTCATGTCATAAGAAATGTGACAAAGTTTTTACGCTGGCTGTCACATGCCTACCGCAACCCTCATCCTTTATCCTGGCTTGGGACAGGTAAGGGTCTTAGCGGATTTAATCCTTGGCGGATTTTAGGTTAATTTATTATCCTAATGAAAAATTAAAACTTGTTATTGATATGTCATTGTAAATACTATCAATAACAATTTTTAGATGTTCATTAGTATAATTAAATTAGCATAAAATTATTGCTCAACGTGCGTTCGTATCGACAACAAAACAAGTAGGAAGATCATTTCGGGACAGTAGATTATATAACAGCAGAAAGCACCAATAGCAGCCACTAGATCAAGCAAAATAAAAAGAATGCTTCTCATTTTTGAAAATTGTGAACAAGAGAAACTTGTATGCTTGCAAAATACTTCAGACCAAATAACATCAACAACCCCAACATGCCCAAATTTACGTGAACACATGAATGTAGGATCCTCCTCTTACGGTGGCTAACTCAAAGCTATCACAGCTGAAAGAAGTTACATGACCAGGAAAATACTCTACAACAACAACCATGAACTAAAAATATATTAAACATGTAACTAAATAAGATCCAAACAAACCAAAGACTTGTATCTGCCGGAAACTCGTCTTGCTTTAGATGTAAAGTTGCCCGAGGCTGTCCAACTTTTTATATTGTTGTTCTACCTATAACCTGTATCCTATAATAGAAGGGTGCATCTCAACTCCTGTATACTTGCCAAAGAAGCAACCAAAAATATGTGGAAAGGCATCTAATGTAAAACAGGTTGCAGATGAATTCTGGTCCCAACAAGGTCAACAAAATTTTCGAAAGCACAGGGAAGTTCACCGTCACAATATGAGTCGTGATTTCAAGTAAATGCATGTCTGGCAATAAAGTTTCCATAAGGCAAATCAGGACCAGGAGTAACAAAAACTGACCAGTTCAACAGCAAACTCATTTTCTTTAACTTAACTAATACTTCAGTGCTTTAGCTGTTTCCATTAGCTGTCCAAGTTTAATTTCAATGTTATATTAGGCCAGAATTAATAAAATTTTGGTATGAATATCCGACCATTGGAAGAGAATTTTTTTGTTATGTTTCTGGTACGATCAGGGGTCCTACCTGCTGATTATAAGTACTCTTTTCTGTAATTGCAAGACCTACTATTATCAATCAATTAAATGCTCAATCAGTTTCATACATACTGGTCAACTTTCGTTATCTGAATGACTCAAAAGTTTTCGGCCACTTACACATCCAATGCAGATAAACAACCTCCTTCAAGTACCCCTAATCAAGAACACTAAGCCCTCAATGTGCACAAACATAATTTGTCCCATGATATATTCAAAGTCAAAGTTTTCTTTTATCATTAATTCTTAAGCAATTGATTTTTTTTAAATGTATATAATGTTGGAACTTTTCCATCATTTCCGATGGAGCCAAAGACTCACTATTTTTTGGCTTGGGAATATGATGGAATAAAGCAAAATGGGTCACTAAACTGTCTGCGCTTCTTTGTGATGAAGCAGCAGTCAGTCCATGCAATTTTCGACGCAATTTTCATCATGGGTCATCTGGAAACAGCCTCTCTGTGCTTTAATACAGGGGCAAGGCTGCGTACATCCGACCCCACCATAGGTGGGAGCCTTTGCGGCACTGGGGTAATGTTGTTGTTGTTGTTGTTGTTGTATATAATGTTGGAAGAGAAACTTATTTGGTCTTGACTTCACCCGGGGAGGGGGAGGGGGGGGGGAGCAAAGATGAATAACCAATAAGGTTGAATCGATTCTCATACTTTGCAAACACTATGATCACAGCACAGGCTGACAGAAGGATAGTAGGATACACAAAGAAATATACTATGGTATAATTTTCTCGCAATGAAGCCCATAGCGGATATGACGAAAGAAGGAAGCTACGTGATTGGATATCTTAGGAGAACTAGAGATGGACACACCCACACAAAAAGATACATATGCTTCAGGTAGTTGGAATAGGAATGAAATTGACAGCAAAATGAACATCGAAGCTAAAATCATACCGCGCCAAAGGTGTTTGTTCTAGGCCGAAGATGAGCCACAGATCTCAAAAATTCTCTAGTGACCCTTTTCTTCTGGACTGGAAATGATGGATCACTTGTACCAACCTATGCCAATATCAAATAAATGAGTCAACTGCATGAAGTTTTCATGTACTCGCTGCAGCAAACAGTATATTAATTATAAAAGTAACAGCAAAAACTGAAACAAGCTCCAATGCCTAAAACTACACAGATTCAATTAAACATCAGGTTCTCGTTATCAGTTATACTACAGTCCTTTTCATTCTTTGTTTTTTTTTCATTATAGATTAAATAATTGTAGTCATAAAACGGAAGGTAAAAGGACACAAAATATGGCCCAGCTATTAATCGAACAGGGAGAAAAGAAAAATCAAACTCCAAAGACTAAAAAGCTGCAAAATCAAACCAGCCCAATCTAACAGAATCTCGAATATGGACAATCACAACGAGAAGCACCTTGAAGAGGGGGGGGGGGTACCAATTATCTTGTTCGGGCCACTGGAAAGTGGAAACCGACATATTGAGAAATGGCAACGATGTCCGCATTTCTCGATTTCTTCTATTAAAGTGTTTTTGCGAATAGATTGGAAGTCAGATACTTGCACATGAATTATTATAGATGAGTGAAACAGCATATTCAAGAGAAATGCGAGTTCAATGACCTGTTCATTGATTTAAGTGTGCATTCAAAGACAAGTGAAGACAGGTGGCTTGGTGAAACGGATTTTGAATGAATGAGGATCAACTATTTGGATCAAAAGGCCTTCATCATGTATAAAATGGCATTATAATGCTATGCCACATCAATTTGTACAAAATTGTGTAAAATCAAGAAGCTCATATTTTGCAACGAGAAAAATGCATGAACAGCTATAGTTTAAGGCATCCTTAATTAACACAAAGGAGCGGAACAAGTATCACATGTGATAAATCGTCACATGCCTCAATCCCCTGTCTCGGGCCCGCCCAAGTTACCTATTTACTTGAGAACTGTGGATAAATTGAATCACACTCATAAGTAACAAACAGTTATTTCACTTAATACAGGTGGATGAGAGAATACTAAGATGCTTCCAACAAAATAATCCAATAAAAAATAAATGCTTCAGAGCACGAGTAAGCATTGATCTCAAACAACCATTGCAAAATGCCTATTGAAACAAGACATCTATAGTCATTAACTATGTAGGACATGCATCGGCCAAAAAAATGAGTAGGTAACTGACAGTTACATGCTTAATACTGTGCACAAAAACTGACTGTTTATGATAACATGACATGCTTGCAGTAATAATAAATGATACCACTTGGTTACAAGAAGGTCATTCAATCAGTTTCCCAGCACAAAAAAGGGGAAGTTTATACCGTAACAAGTTTCTGAATCTTCAGCTCCACTTTCTGCTTTGATCCTTGGCTGTTTACCAAAATTCCTTGCACAGATATGGATGCTCCAGTACTGACCAAACCATTCTCCACCTAATCAAAAACTTCAACAATAAAGATGGCGGACTATATAGTGATTATAAAAAAAGTACTTCAAGATTCCCACATAACTAATCATCTAATTGCCAAAAGTCAATAGCTTTAAATTATCATACATTCTAAGTTGAGCACCTATTTATGTACAAACTGACGATCCTTGAAAAGCTTAAGGTTTCTTTATAAGAAATATAAATACAAAAATTTGGCCTACTCTACCACCTCCCCAACATCCAATCCTCCAAACATTAGCAGATATCAGATAATAAGATTTAAGATCTAGAGTACACCCTTTGCAAGTTAAGATCTATTAAAAGGCTCAACAAGACTGGTGGCAGAGGTTTGAAGGTTTTGCAATGCCCTGGGAATAGAATAATCCGCAGCACTAGGAAGAAATGAAATAATTGCTCCGATAATGTACATAAGAAATACCCATAAATAAAGTAGAACTTGTTCACAAATTCTTCATCGTCGTAAAGCCTTCTCCTTCTAAGCCAACTGAAAATTATCCAAGACTCTGGTAAATTCTTACTGAAGGACTTCCAGGATATATAGACCGACCTACCAACAGGAATCATCTACTGAATGTCTTACTTTATCCAACAAACAATTAACCAAATAGTATATATTCGCCACTAATTTCCAAAGGTAATGTTTGAATATCATCTAAAAGAGAGGTAACACATGTGAAGGTTAAAGTAAAAAAAGAAACTCCTTGTCCAAAAAATGTCACTTCAGGCCCTTGCATTTTTTCCAAAAATGTGAAAGTTTGGCAGAAGTTGGTTCGCTCATCCTATCAGCCTGCCAGCTCCTTAAACTATGAGTGTTTACCAAAACGAGACCATATCACTACTTCAATCCATTTTCAAAGATATAAAGAACACAATGATACATAACCTATAAACTGAAAGCATTTAATAATAGATAGTACCTCATCATAACCTTCAGCATCAGAGCTCATTACACATTGCAGATTTGAAAGGCATGAACCATCATTAACCTACACCCATAATATGAACAATCACCAATTAAATCGGTGTACCTCACATACAATCAAGAAAATTCATGTACTCCCTCGAAAATGAGTATCCCCATTTAAAAAGAAACTCCCATACTCCTTCCATTCCAAAATGACGGTTCATTTAAATTTATCAATCCAACTCAAGAAGTTGAATTTTGGCTCTTTTATTATCATATGTACATAAAAACCTTTTTTTCACAATTTTCATGATGATTGACAACGGTAAATTCACTAATTTCACTAGAAAATAGACTCTCATTTCGAGATGGAGTACTAAATTTCTCTTTGGAACGGATGAATTACTAAAATTTCTTTCTTGGCATGGATGGAGTACTAAAATTTTCTATTTTCCAACTATCATATCCTACATCAGTAATGTGCTAGTACTAAAATTGCATAAAAAATTGTTCCTATGTTTCCGTGCAAAATACATAATTCAATTACAATACCTCAATGAACGTAACACTGCTCTGCACGCGAACTGTTCTAACAAAACCCTTCACAGTCAAATCCTCTCCCAATCTATCCAGCCCCTCGTCCGGCCCTCCCTTTATATCCTTTATACTCAACCGTTTTCGAAATTCCCCAACTCTTTCACCTAAAGTAGTTCCGGTGGCGGAGGCGGCGGAATCATTAGAAGACACAACCGCAGACGCCGCTGTACAGAAGCAGCGGCGGTTGGGGACTTGAGCGTGAGAAGGAATGTCGAATTTTGGCGGGAAAATTGGGAACGATGAAAGGGCTTTGAGCTTGATTGGGAGGTTGCTAGTGTGGTTGATTTGCCGGTAAAAGGAGAGGAGGTTGACGGCGGCAAAGGGTTTTAGGCGGAGAGAAGTGGCCGGGGAGAGTGCGGCGGCCATTTGTTTTTTTGGCTATCTGTCTCTCGAGACTCGAGGTAACGTCGATTACGGATGCACCATTAGCTCGTTTTTGATGTCTATCTAAAACAAAGGCGAAATGACCACTTGACCCCTTTACGTCCACCAAGTTTCACTATAGCCCCTATGTTTTGATGGCTAGTTCCGCAGTTCAGTTTAGTTTAACGGTGCATCCGCAAACAAACAGTGCATCTGCATAATTGTGGATGCAACATTTTGCGGATGCACCGTTAGCTTGTGGTGACTATTAGTATTATTATTTGTTCAAATTTCAATTAGATCTTAAAGTACAATGTAAATGAAGTAAGTTGATCATAAACTATATTTTCATCAACAATATTGATGAATTACCATTTGACAAGAAAGAAATTCATATATTTACTAACATTTTTTTTTGACGATGTCCACGGTAAAATGAGGCGAGGAGAGGGATCAAACCCTAGCGCTCACCGTGGGTAAGGCTTGGCTTTACCACTGGGCAACTCCTTTTGAGACTAAGCTTGAGCTTTTTAACCATTAAATATTTTTGTTTGACCTGAAAACTATAATTATAGTTTAACGAATAAGGAAAAAAATGCGACGTAATTACACATTAAGGGGCAATATAGGTCAAACAAAAAAATAGATTTTGCTCGATGAAGCAGTATTTGTTTGACACTTTACATTCAAAAATATCATATTTTTAAATAAAAATAAATTTAATAATTTCTTTTTTTTTTTTTAGCAATATTGCAGTTTTTTATTTTAGTTTTTAAACAATTAATACTCCCTCCATCCCGTTATAAGATTCTTACTTTGACTTTGCAGGGAGATTAAAAAAAAGTAAATGTTGTGAGTGTAGAAAGTAAATTAGGAGAGAAAAAATAGGTAAGGAATTTTTATTGTGAGAATGACAAGTGAGTCTCAATTTTTATTTTAAGTAATAAAGTAAAGTAAGAAGTTTAAATTGAGACAGACTAAAAAAGAAAATAAAAACCTTAAATCTTAAATCTTAAATCCAAGACAGGAGGGAGTAATTTTTTAGTTTGAAGCAAAATAATGCAAACCATTTTATTAAGTAAAATTTTAGCAATAAATATGTTGGCCCAGCATTTGGGGCAGAATATTTTTGCTAATAGGTCAGAAAAGTGGGCCATAGGACTATAGGAGTACTATTTTTGCTAAGACGTCCGAGAAAATATTTATTCTCCGACCGGGTTGGGGGAGACTGTGTCGGTTATTCCGCCGGATAACATCAACGCAGTCTCTCTTTTTCCCACCTTCAATCCACACTCCCTTAGATTCATTTCAATTCAATTTTCTTAATTAAGAAACAACATAATTCAATTCCATAGAATTCAACCGTCATGGCCACCACCACCGCCGCCGCCGAATATACCGACGATTTAGACCAACTCCTTGACAGTAAGAACTGACTACCCCATTCCAATTACATATCTTTGTGCTTGTTTTGTGGGACTGAAAGGTGCTTATTCATTGTTTAATTTCAAGAATTGGTTTTTGTTTTTTTGAGGTGGGTTCTGAACTTGTGATAATTTTTTTTGTTAATAGGTGCTTTGGATGAGTTCGAGAATCTTAATCTCACTTCTGCTGCTCAAAGGTTATAAAATTTCCCCTTTTTCACTTCTAACCCTAGTTTTGTTTGGACCAATTCTGTGAATTTCTCACTTGCACATCTTTCCAATGGAGTTTAATTTGCTTAGAATAATTTTAGTATCCCAATATAGTATCATTCTGAAGTGATTGCATTAAACGTGGGATTTTGCTATATGCCTTGATTACATGCTTGTGGACCACAAGCATTTTCAAATTATCGACATATGGGTAAATTGGGGAGTAATGTTGAGATGGTCACTTCTTTGATTCAAGTTTGGCCATTTTATTGAAAATATTTCATGTAAACTATTGTGTTTTTTTTTTCTTCTTTCAACTGTATGATGCTTCTTGTGCATGATTGTTGAATTTTGATACCCCATAAATATTGAGTTGTGAATATATTGCATTGACATGTGATTGGCTAGGCCAATTACTTGTTTGCGTTGGACGGACAATCACATACTTGACATCTTGGTTAGACTGGATATCGAGACTTTCTCTTTGTCCACCAAGCTTATGATTGTTTTTAGTCCATATACTCCCTCGGCCCCAAAATGATAGTCCCAGAAAGTTAGTCTCATTTCCAAAATCAAGGCTTTGAAAAAACTGAATTTCCAAAACTTATAATGTAACCTTAAAATGTTTGAAAAGTAGAATGAGACCATCAATTTGGGACGGAGGGAGTATGAATTTATTGTGAATATTTGGAGCTTGTGGTTTATGGTAATTTTTCACAATGCTTTATGATGGTCATAATATCTTTTTTTAGGAACTTAGTAAATGAACATTACATACGACTCTCTGAAAACTCAGAATATGGACCTTTACCTTCTTCTCGTTATTATTTTTGGGGAATGATATGTGTTACTTTTTGCTTTGATCGATAAATAAAGGTGTTGTTAGTTTTGGTAACAGAAGTGAAGATACTGAAGCAAGCAAGCAAGGGGGCCCTTCCATGCCCAGTGTTCAAGGATTGGGCATGGGTTTGCCTGATCGGAAAAGTAAGAAAAAGGGTAAGCAGAGTGTCTCTAAAGATTCACATGTTTCTGAGGCTCTTGATAAGTTGAGAGAGCAGACTAGGGAGACTGTGAAGGGATTGGAGTCCTTTGCGGGTTCTAGAGCGGGTGATGGTTTGGAAAATAATGCTATGATTGAGGATTGGGTGAAGCAATTTGAGGAGCTTGCTGGGGGTCAGGTACTTTTCTCGTTATGTGAAACTACATAGTTTAATGCTCGATATGTTTGAAAACTTTTCACCTGGTGATTTATTGTTAGATCATGTGGCTATGGTTAGAATTGTCTTTTGCAAACTTCAAATTTATTTATTTGGTGCTATGAATCAAGAATACTCCTTCCGTCCCACCCGAAATAGGATTCTACATTTCGATACGGGGATTAAGGAACACTAATATTTTATTGAAAGTGGTTTGAAAAGTAGGTGTTGTGAGTATGAAAGAGAGTTAAAAGTGTGTAGGGAATAGTAAATAAAAATTTGTGGTATGACAAGTGGGTCCCATTAATATAAAAGCAATAGAAACTTTTCATTTTGGGATGTCCTATTTTGGGTGGGACACCCAAAATGGAAAAACGTCCTACTTCAGGTGGGATGGAGGGAGTATGATGTATGAAGTTAAGTGCCTCACTTTTGTTGCAAATGGAGCGGATTGAGTTTTTTTTTTTTTTTGCATATGGTGTTTATTCTCCCTTCTGATTGTGCTTATTTTAAGTTTTCAGTGTATTGAACTTGTTAGAATCTTACCTGAGGTGATGACCAACTGCCCGGATGCCCTCTTAGTGACTTCTAAAAATAATCCACCAACCATGTAAAGGATTTGCAAATCCCTATGTAGTTCACAGGTACAAAGAAAAGGGAAAAACCAATGTCTTGGAGACTTTGTGCAAGTTTCTTATACTCCCTCCGTCCCAAAATGAGTCCTTTTTTCATTTTGAAAATATTTAAGAACTTCAACCTTTTGCTAATTTTAGAAACAAACGTGTGAAAAATTTTTGCTATCTAATTTCGAAACTTCATGTATATAACGAATAGAGAAAAAAAAATATTTAGGGAAATTTTTTTTGCGAAAAAGGTCATTTGTATTGGGACAAAATTTTCCTAAAATTGGTCATTCGTTGTGGGGCAGAGGTAGTAGTATTATTGACGGACAAAAGTATGGACAGTAAGAAAATGCTCCTTGACTTCCAAGACACAAGGATCCTTGACCATTAAAATGATTCTTACTGTAAGCTTTCTTATTCTTCGTTGGACACAAGTGTCAAGAGTCCTGTATGTATTTGTGATCCAAATAGATAGTATATAAATGTGAGATGAATCAAAGTACTTAAAGCTCTAATGCTTTATTTCCAACAACATATTCCCCCTGTCCTGAAAATGATCTTCTCATTTGCCATTTTTCATTGTCCCAAAAGTTCTTCCCATTGCTACAATTTAGGCGTAAATGTGCATGAACACAACATGGCTAGTGAAGCAAGTTTTTATATCCTTCAAAAGTTTGAATAGTCAAAGGTGTAGATCATTTTGGGACGGTGGGAGTATCTAAAATAAATGATCACACCTTTGAAATAGGGGAAATGCTAGGCTTACAAAAGAAGTTTACAAAATGAAGGATACAAGATGTGGCGATATTTCATTGGCCACATCGATAGTGGACCCGGCACACTCCAATTTAAAACACCAACACAATTACGACACCTCATTTTGTAGCCATCTTTTGTAACTTTATTATTTCCCTTGAAATAGTTAACTGCATTAGTTGACTTTCATGATGTAAAGACGCTCTTTATACGGGTGCAATTATCCTAGGGCACATGTCTGTACACGGTTGTTTTACTTGTTTATAATATGCTCTTTAGATACCCAGTTGTGTATAGCTATTACAAACATCTTTTGTTTTTGTCTGGGAGTTCAGTTACAATGTGAAATCTTCAATAAGAAAATGCTCAAATTTTCCTTTGAGTTAGTATCTATTCTTATCTTTTTATATATAATGCATTTACCTCATCTCATCATTTTGTTTGCGTAGGACATGGAGTCAATCGTAGAGACAATGATGCAACAACTTTTATCTAAAGAAGTACTTCACGAACCCATGAAAGAGATAGGAGAAAGATATCCAAAATGGTTAGAGGATCATAAATCCAGTCTTAGCAATGAAGATTTTGGTCGGTACTCCCACCAGTATGAATTCATAAAGGAGCTAAATACAGTCTACGAAACCGAACCTGAGAATTTCACCAAGATTGTTGAGCTCATGCAGAAAATGCAAGATTGTGGTCAACCCCCCAATGAAATTGTCCAGGAGCTTTCTCCCGACTTTGATCTATCATCTCTTGCCTCACTGTAAGTCGTTTTCTGTGTTGTTTAGTTCAGACTTTTACTCTTTTGTTAGCAGTGGCTAGGGGTCATCTGATTCCCTTCATGTTTTCAAAGTTAACATTGCACCACCACCTTTGGAATTAGAAAAGATTAGCGCTAAAAAATTACTCCCTCCGTCCCTAAATGAATGTCCGAATTTCACTTTGAGAGACTTTTGCAAAAAGCTTAAACACAAGCATGTTTAGTAGCATAAGTAAATAAAACCCTTTATTGATATCACTGTATTGCATGATGAGTCTTAAGTGTGAATTAGAGCTTGTTATATGATGAGGGAGGATTTAGTAACCTCCAGAAAAATTGGACATCCATTTTGGGACAAAGTTTCTTGAAATATGGACACTCATTTAGGGATGGAGGGAGTATAAATATTAATTTTGACCCCCTTCTTCAAGAAAAAATTAACACTAAATTATAATTGTGACCCTCTTGTAAACCAACAAAAAATAAAATGACGTGCCACCACATGTAACGATATTATCTAAAAATATTCCCGACCCCCTTCGAATGAAATTTTCGCCCATGTCAGTTAGGATGACAGTTACATATATTCGGGACGTTTGGTGATTATTTTGCACGCGTCATTGAGCTTATAGTACCTTTGAATAACTGCTGACTTAGATCTACATCATTGCAGATCACCGGAGTCGCTCGAGCAGCAACCCAATTGTTCTATAATGTGAGAGACTATATCTACACGATTCCACACTTCACCTTGTTTTGTTCATTACTTTTCCCTAAATTTTGTGAGGACCAAGCTCAAATTGTTTCACTTGAAATTTAGTTGTATAAATTACAATGCCTGCATTATACAAGGAAAAATTACTGTACATTATATGGTTAGCCAAGGGTGTTATATGGTTAGCCAAGGCAAGGGTGTTATTCATTAAAAATGTCATGATTTGACTATTGTACATTATATAATACTCCCTCTGTCTCAGAAAGTTAGTCCCACTTTTTTTCGTTGTTATCGCAAATGAACTTTGATCAATAATTTAGACTACTTTTAATTATCCTAATGAAAATTTACAACTTGTTATTGATACACTATTATAAATACAATCAATATCAATTTTTATATTCTCATTAAGGTAGTTAAAATTGACATGAATTATTGCTCAAAGTTTATTTGCGACAACAACGAAAAAAGAGGGACTAACTTTCCGAAACAGAGGGAGTACTGTGGTATATACTAATTCAAAGCATGATAATTTTTAATGGATGGGTATATTAATGGATCATAAATTGTCTCCCTACTTGTGTGTTAATAGTAGGGGTGTCAAATTGGGTGTTTTGGGTTTACCCATTAAAGTTAAAAATCCATTGGATATCTGGGTATTTTAACTTTAATGGGTACACCCAATTTGCCACCCCTAGTTAATAGCATCTCTCTTTCATATGGACTCTTCTCTTCTGTGCAGACTAATCCATCCGTCAAAAATGAATATTCAAATTAGCTTTTAATCAAAAGCAAATTTGAACTTTCCTTTGAAAACAAAAGGAATACTACTCTTCCCTAGATAATCACATTTTCTGTTAGTGCAGAAATGTGGTGCTACCACAAGTGTTGCGCAGACGGGATTTGTGATAGTTTCATCATTTATTCACAAAATTATTGGATATTAATGTTTAATATTTGCTGCAAGTTTAATGTTATTTGTAGGTCAAAATGAGCATTCAATGTTGATCAAAATGATAGAGCTACAAATAAGGAGTTAGTTGAAGGAAAAATTATGCATAAGTGTAGAGTTATGCTTAACTCATGGAAGAAGAGAAGAAAAACGTGGGAGAAGATTTGGTCATCCATACTTGCTCAACAAAAACGTGGGTACAAGTATGAGAATCAAGGAGAGTACAAAGAGTCCATGCGTGGGAGAGTAGTGATTCCTACAAACTAGGGATCACTATCTACTTGGTACACAATTCTAGGAAATACTCTCCAACAACCACCAAGATGAATTCAGCCATGTTTGAGTAGTCACCACGTTTTTGGAGGCTATATAAAGGGGTGTGGAGTTCAAGAAAAATACAAGAGAGATTTATTAAAACCCCATTGTCTTAGACCAAGTGCTAGTGATGTCACAACACCCAACCCAACATCACAATCTAGTTTCTTGAAGAAACTATTTGTTGAAGGCTAAATTGGTCTAGCCTTTTGATTGTGACGGGGGTGTTGTTTCTTTATTGATGATTCGTGTATCTAGCACATTTTGTACTCTTATTTTCTTTAAAAGATAGGAGTTGTTTAGATTTTGTACTTAAGAGAAATACTTTTAGTGAAAGTCTTTTTTGGCCATGAGGCTACCACAAGTTATATATTAATATAACTTGTGAAAATATATCTCTCTGTGTCATATATCCGCTGCGTTAATTCTTTCAATCTTTTAAAGCTGAGATTTTACGTGTTGTATCAAGTGTTGCCTAGCACGCAGGACAACACTGTTACAAACGAAAGTTTCCATTCTCTTAACACTTTCAGCTGGTTTATTTAACTTGATAAAGCCAATACCTTAGTGTGGTATATATTCTCTGCAAACTCTTTTTCAAAGTGTTTTAAGTGTTTAAATTCGTGGGGTTGTGTCAAAGTGTTATCGCTGGTGCTACCCAACACTAGGGATAACACTCGTGAGTTTTTACTCACAAACCTAAGGCCATTGACATTTTCATTTTCTTTAAAATTTAAAATGTATTATTAGAGGGATCACATTTCCTTTAAAATGTACATAGCGTTTTAAAAAGAGTAGTTAACTTTGACTTTTAATGATAAAACATGACTGAATTGGCAGAAAAAATGAATATTAATTATCTTAATTTTAAATAATTAATTTTTTATAATATTTGGTCAAAATTAATTACGTTGGCCATCAAAACTGAGATTATATTTTCACTGAAAAGATGTTAAAATTGAAGGAAAGAATACTGATTGTCATACAAATTATGCTTAAGTTACACCGAGGGTAGTGTAAAAGAAAGACCTTCTGTTCTAAAGGTTTTAGCAGTATCCGGCGGATTTTTAAAGGTGTTCCCCAAAACGGAGGTGCAGGTTTCGGCTCCAACTTCCCACACTTATAATACTCCTTACGTCCCAAAACAAACTTTCTATTTTGCCATTTTAGGCGTCTCATTAGAAACTCTCACACCACCTAATATTTCCTTAATTCCCGTTTCTAACCTTCCATGAGAAGTTTGTTATGAGGCGGAGGGAGGGAGTATATGAATTCAACCAGCTCAGAAAAAGCACTTGAAACGAATCAAGAACATCATTCAACGGAGGCTCGAATTATCAACAATAATGACCCTAACACACCCATAATAAATGGATTCAACAATCCACGGTCTGTTCCCATAATTCCGATGAACGTGATTTCTATCACACACAGACTTTTATGATAAAAACAAAAAAAAAAAACTCTACCCAGGAATACATGTATCATATGATCAACTAAGTTAAACTTTGACCAATTTATAATCTAAATTATTTATCTTTATTGAAATTTAAAAATACTTATGAATAGTGTTTCTATTAATGTACTCCCTCGGTTGATAGTCCCATTTTGATTTTTATGGTCAACAAAATTGAAATTTGACCAAACATCGGTGTCAATCTAATCATCACAACAAAATTCTAAAATGTGTTATTGATAATTCACTTAATGATTAATCAATTACAACTTTTAGCATATCACTAGAACGATTAGATTAACACTAGTGTTTGGTCAAAGTTCATTTTTGTTGACCATAAAAAGTTAAAACAAGACTATCTTTTTGGGACAGAGGGAGTATCAATAACCATTTTCAAAATAGTACAAAAATGCTCAAATTTTCATTTTTTTTTTGTCAAAGTTCAATAACACAATTGAAAATTAACAGTAATGGAGATCAGATCCACAAATAAAAGAAATACTAGCATGATAAATTACATGCAAATCCAAGAAATATAATCCAAGAAATTTGAAGATGAAAATTCATACTAAACAAAATATCCGATTACAAATCGAAAATCAGTAATGGGGATCAGACCCAACATATAAACTGGGTGTGAGAGATAAAAATAAAAATTACGAATCGATTGAAATTAACGCGGCTACCTGGTGTGGGGAGGGACAGTGGCGGATCTAGGATGTTTTGACAGCGGGTGCACAATTTACACTAAAAAACTTAAAACATATTTTTTTGAAAAGCGGTTAAATTACAATATGATACACCACTACAATTAAAAGTATATTTGCAACTATATAATGAATAGAAAAAATGTTTTGATAGAAAAATGTTTTTGATAGAAAAAATATTTACGAACAAAGTTTTTTGTAAAAAGGTTATTCATTTTAAGATAGAAAAAATAATTAAATAATGAAGAAAACCCAAACATTAATTAATTATCTTTGAGATAATTGACAGAAACCTAAAGTGGACTAGTTATATAAATTTGTAGTAGAAAATGAGAGAGAATAAAAAATATATTCCCTCCGTCCAAAAATGATCTTCACGTTTGACTATTCAAACTTTTAAAAGATATGAGCATTTGCTTCACTAGCTATATTGTGTTTATGCACATTTAAGTCTAAATTGTAGAAATGAGAAGAATGTCAAACGTGAAGATTATTTTTTTGAGACGGAGGAAGTAGTAGTTATATTTGAAATTATTGGAGGAAACTTAAAGTGGCCTTGTTAAGTTGGAGTAGTAGAAAATGAGAGAGAAGGGAAAAAAAATTGTCTTGGCTAGGAGAGAGATTCGAACCTGAGTGGCTTGCATCAAACAACTTTTAAGAAAAGTGTTGCCGCCAGAACACAGAGCTACTTGTGATTATAATCAGGGTGTTATAAATATAGACAATCTGCGGGTGCACTTAATATTCAGGATTTAAAAAAAAAACATTTTTAACTACAAATTTCAATTGACCGGGTGCACGTGTACCCCCTTCTACAACATAAGATCCGCCCCTGGGGAGGGAGGGTAAAAACTACATCTTTATATTTTTCTTGCGATAGCCGTCGCCGTCGCCACATGCGGCGGCGGAAGCGCTTTCTCCGTTTTCCGCCTTTCGTACTCCTCCCTACCCACAACGACAGCACATAACGCTACCGAGAAGAAACAATACTTCCACCCTACGTTTATCGTCACCACCTTCGTCATCTTCATCCAATAAACACTAACCCTAACGTGAGTAGAGTATTTAACTGAACTTGACAGTTTTTATTAGTTTGGTCTTTTATGAATAAAGTTTATTAGTTTGGTCCCATATGATGGTTTTTTTTTTCCAGTTTGCTCCTTCCTTATGTGATGTGAGATATTTCAAAACACCTAATGTACCCCTCAAACTAATGATGATGGCTTTATATTTTAGTTTATCCCCTATATTTAACTTTATCAATTTTTAACTATTAAATCAAATTCAATATAATCAACCTCAAAATTAAGTCTTTGGTGGGTATGCATTCTGATAAAGTTTATATGATCAATGTTTTTTTTAAATGTAATAATGTACATTTAAAAATTATAGGGAGAGAAATAACACCGATTGGAAAAAAAATTATCCTTTTAATAAATTCAACAATTCATTCAACCGATTAACTTTCAAACTAAAATTTTATTTTAATAATTTGGATCCAAAAAAGAAAATTTATCATTAATTTCATAGACTATAGACATCATTTTTGAATTTTTAAATACTTAAATACTGATTCTTAAAAAATAAGATTGAAAATTAGCAAAGACATAAAAAGGGGAAAACATATAATAAAAATTCAACGTGAGTGACCAAACTAACAATAATACCAAGTTTAAGGACCAAATGATTATTTAATCTAGGGGTATTTTTGGTATTTTTAAATATTCAAAAGACAGAAGGGGTAATCGGGCAAAAAAACCAACATAAAGGACCAAACTAATAAAAATAATTCATAGAGGATCAAACTAATAAAAAGTGTCAAGTTTAAGGACTAAATTATTATATAATCCTATTTATAATGGTGTATCTAACAATTTTTGAATTCTAATTAAAATAATTAGAAGTTGCTCAAAGTTCTTTCGTAACGAAAAATAAATAAATATCTTTCTAGGACAGAGGGAGTATTTTATAACCAACGGCGTAATGTTCCTTTCCGTTCGTGCTACAAGCAGTTTATTTGGGTGTTGTTACAACCAACGGCGTAGCGTTTTACGACTGACTTCCCATGTGACTCGGAGCTGATCCAGTCAGTGGGTAAGTACACGTGTTGTACTTGTGTTGCTTTTGTAATTGTTGGAGATGGCCGACCACAAAAATCGGTGGCTCATCACACTTAATAGGTGTAACACTCGTTAAAGCCGCCCTAGAAACACAATCAGCAGCAACATTTGCCAAACAGGAAACTAGTTTAAGAGAAAATGTGTCAATCTCAAACTCCACATTTGTAAACACCATATAGAACCTCACTACGAGCTGTAATAAGTTCTCCTTGCGAATTTCGTAAAATGCACCCTAAACCTGTACGCATGGGCGGATCTTATGTGTAAATAGGGGGTACACGTGCACCCGGTCAACCCAAATTTTTTAACTAACTTTTTTTTTTTTTTACTAAGTGCACCCCCAAAAAATTAATTAGAGTGGTAATTTAACTAGAAGGGATGTGAACTTAGTAAAAGGAAAAGTTAACAAGTTATTTAGTGTAAATTGTGTACTTGTTTTCTTTTATGAGACAATTGTTTTGAACTTATATACTTAATTATGTACTTGAATATAATTACGTTTTAAAAGTTTTTGGTATGGAGTTATTTAGTGTAAATTGTGCACCCGGTGGTTGAAAATCCTAGATCCGCCACTGCCTGTACGTTGCTCTGTAACGAAGAAAAACTCATCACAGTTGCATTTAACACCTGGTGAAGAAGGGGTATGCCAGTCTGTGCATGTGGGAGATGAATGAACAATGGCAGGCAGGCGCTGGTTGAGGTCGCAGAGACTGATGGGCTGCAATCCATTTGCACAAAAACTGGGACGAGAGCCTACAACATCGAGCGGGCGGTTGAGCAGTACGACGCCATGCCCGATTATTCATCTCTTTCCATATTGTCCACAGAACCATTGCTATTTGTTGTCTTGCATCCTTCTCCATATATGAAAACATTTGTTGTAGCCAGTTTTGAAAGTTGAAACGTAGCAGCTTGACAAAATATTGGATAAATGTTAAGGGTTGAGAAGCTTTTAGTTTCCTGGACACACTCCCCCAGGCCTTTTTCCCAAATTAAAGGATGTACTTCATCCGTCTCAAAATGATGGTACCGTTTTTTTTAAGTTATTACAAAGGAACTTTGAGCAATAATACTAGTTTAAGTATAATTTTTTCTAATGAAGATATAAAATTTGTTATTTGCTTGTAGTTATAAACTTATAATAATGGTATATTATTAACAAGTTTTTTATGAGTCTTGATTCGCTGAATGGAAAGACTCTCGAGGAATATCTCAAAAACACAAACACTAGGGAATCTCAAATTCTGATTACCGATGGATCTTGGAAAAAGAATGGCCGTTAGGCGGGTTTAGGATGGGAGCTTTGGGACCCAAACACGGGAAAGATAGCATCTGGCAGCAGCTCTTGCAAAACAAATTCTCCCCTACAAACTGAATGTCTAGCTATATGCAAAGGCCTAGTATGGGTAACCTACAACAACTACAAGAACATTATCCTCCTAACAGACTCTTCTCAAGCTCGGGACTACATCAAAGACAAAACAAACCGAGACTGCACCATCGAGACTATTATTTCAGACATCAATTATCTCTCTTCCAAGTGTAATAGTCTTACTATTATAAAAGTAGATAGGAAAGTAGTTCAATTTGCGCATATTAATGCTAAATTTGCTAGGAATATGTATCATCACTTTATTGGCCCCGAGCCAAGTTTTCTAATAACATAAGTAGATAAATTCGACAAAAAAATTGGGATAATTAATTCAAACTAAAATCAGTGTTCTAAAAATCGCTAGCCAGATGCTAGGCGGCGGAGCCGGGCCTAGGCGGGACTAGAATTTACACACTAATTACATATATTTTATACCACTACACTTATGTCTTTATTTATTTTTTATAATTAACTTTAGTAACTACTACCTCCGTCTCAGTTTTTAGTTTTTTTTTGTTTTTTTTTTGTCTGAAAGAACTTTGAGCAATAATTACATGTTAATCTAATTATTTTAATGAAAATCTAAAACTTGTTATTGCTCAAAGATCCTTCAGGGAAAAAAAAAAAAAAAAAAAAAACTAAGAACTTAAACTGGGTCGGAGGGAGTATGTTATTTGACAAATGGATGGAATATGAAAATAAATGATAATTTATATAAGTTGGTGACACACACAAAAAAAAAAAAAAAAACACGCATACACATATTCCCCACATAGACCGGACACGTAACACTTAACACACAGTTTTCTTTAAACCCAACCCCTCTCTCTTCTCTCAGATCTATAGAAAATAAGAAAACTCAAACCCTATTCCCTCTTCCTCTTTCTCGCTGTCACTTTCTTTTCTGCACAACTTCAGCTCCGCCGTCAAACCATCTCACCATATTCAAGCAGCGGCGACCACCACCAAGGAGCGAAAACTCTCCTACGTCTCCGTCCCTCTCTTTTCTCTTTTCCGATCTAGTTTCTGACAACCATCGCCGGCGGATTTGAGGCGTTCGGCGGCGCCTAGACCGACTAAACGACGCCTAGGCCGCCTAATCGGCGCCGAGGTCGCCTAAACGGCCGTCTAGTCGGAGTAGCGATTTTTTCCGGCGACTTGATGGTAGTCGCGGCGTTGCAATGCCGCCCAGCGCCTAGGCGGCCACCTAGGGCGATTTTTAGAACACTGACTAAAATTATTCCTTCGTACTAACATCAAAAAAATGTAGGAACAACATTTTGGGATGGAAGGAGAATAATAGTATATGGCAACCTAATGCAGATACCTTTTGAAACAGCTGCAGCTGAATTATAATTTCATAACTACAAATATACCTCCACATTCATATTGGATATACAATTACCAACAACTGTAATTGTTGCTATTCAAGCAAAAGGTTGAAGATAGATAAATACACTAAGCAGAGAATTCAGATGAATGTCAAATATTCCAGTCTTCGATCATTACGGGCGAAAACCCAGCCATCCTCGACTAAATGGCAGTGTTAAGCTAGTCCTTTCTTTTAGCTCGACAGAGTAAATCCATCGAGCTAGGGAGATTTTTTCAAGCAGGAACTGCTTCTTTGCTTATAGACATATTACGAGATCGGCATATTGTTGAATGTATATAGCACTCTCCAGCAGCAATTTGGACCAGGAATGAAGAATAAGTAAACTTGCTCAAGACCTGAATAAGCTTCCAAGAAAAGCAAAACACATTATTAAGGTGCTGGTGCAATGATCCACACTCACCCGCATATAGAACAAAGTGCAACACCTACACCTGAAAATCTCAACTAGTTTCCGTCTTGAGATGCCTAAAGCGATGACAGATGTCAGAGAAAGGTATAAATTGAGTTGGGCTATACTACTTACACTCAAGTTCTAGTGCAAATTTAAAACCAGATTTCAATGACAACATATTTTAACAAATTCAAACAAGAGCAAGCTCAGAGTGCAGCATCCAAGAGAGATTCAAAATAAAACGTGACGCACGTAGGAACCCACATATGAGCAGGGATGAATAAAAACAGAACACACATAAGTTGTGATTTATACGATCAACGACATTCATTCAAATTATAGAATCATCATAACCTTCCTCTGGAGAAGGACCATTAGCAAAGATTCAAGGTTAACAATAAAAACAACAAGCAACCATAATAAAAGTCTGCCAATGCAGTCTAGACATGCTTGAACATATGTTTCTAAAGATAAATAAGCATAAAACGATGGCGCTAGGGTTCGATCCCTCTCCTCGCCTCCTTATGGCATGGACATCGTCAAAAAAAAAAAAAAAAAAAAACACAACTAATTAGAACCATAACAGAACTGCCTCTGCTGGGCTCTTGACAAACTTCATTCATTGATAGCGCCACCGCCGCCGCTGCCGCTGCCGCTGACGGGGAGTCTACGATGATGAGCACATAATGCGGCGTCTTCTGCCTCCCAAGCTTTCCTCGTCTTCCACCTTCAGTACTCCCCCAACCCATTGCGATGGCACACATCGTATTCCCCACTACAAAGAAAAAATGAACCTTATTGCTTATCTTTATCACACCCTCCGTCGTTGCGATCTATTAGCCGAACTTTAAAGACGTTGCATTTAGCTGTAACCTAGGGTGTGACTTGTCAAAACGTATTTTCCCAAATTTTAGTTCTTTATAGCTTTAAACTTAATCCCATTGTTTTTTACATATATCCACGTGAATCAAGGAAACAATTCTCTTCTCTTTGATCTCTTCATCTTGTTATTATGCTTATGTTAGCTCAAAAAGATCCAAGATACCCTAACCCTAACCCTAATTCCCAATCTCTTATCTTTTTATAACCAACGCACTCTCCCTCTTTTCCTAATTCCCAATCTCTATCTTTTATAACCAACCCACTCTCTCCTTTTTCCTTTGGGTGTTGTTATACACACCCATAAAATTTATGAATACACCGTAACTGTGCTTTACAGTGTTGTACCATTTAAAATTTCAAACTACTTACGGGTGTGTATAACAACACCCTTTTCCTTTTCTACCCTTTCGTGCTCCCTACTCTTGACACAGAATTGGGAATACGGTTTTTAGAATTGGGAATACGAGACTCGAGCTGTACATTAGGCCACTAAGGCCATGGCCTTAGGCCCCCTAAAAAATAGTTAACTTTTAAGGCCCCCAATTTTTTTCTATTATGTAATATTGGGCCACTTTTATTCCTATTTGTAAGTTCAATAATGATCAACTTGAATTATAGCCTATAATTTTAATCTGAATATTAATTCTCAGCCCATTAGCAAAAACTCAATCAGCCCAAATTAATAATAAAACAGTCCATATCATTACTTTCCTAACTCTTTACAAAACTAATCTCAACTGTATAATCCCTATTACAATGGATAATAAAAATAAAAAAAATGCTAGAAATTGTGAGGAACAACCGAAGTCAGAACAATACAGAGAGAGTGAAAGCCAAAACGGAACAGTCCAACGCTTTGTAAGAAGGTATGTTTTTCATTTTTTTTTTTCGTGTTATATATGGAGTAAGAATTAATCAATACTCCCTCCGTCCCACCTCACTTGAGACCTTAGAAGTAGGCACAATAACTAAGAAAAATGGATAAAATAAAGAAAATGTGTGATAGAAAATGAAGAGAGAGAATGAGTGGGGTTAATAGTAGGTTGATTGAATGAATTATGTGGTGGATAATTAAGAGAGAGAATGAGTGGGTGGGGTAGATTGAATATAAAATAATAAAATCATTGCCATTTTGGGAGGTCTCAAGTGAAGTGGGACGACCCAAAATGGAATAAAGTCTCAAGTGAGGTGGGACGGAGGGAGTATATTGTAATAATTTTCTCATTATTTATGTTACTACGAAAGAACTTTGAGTAACAATTATTCATATATTTAAACAGAGAAATTCATAAACTTCAATCAAGGGCCCCAATCAAAAAGTTAGCCTTAGGCCCCAAATTTAACAGGACCGGCACCGTCTCCCAAAGTTGTTCTTTCTTAAAGGAAGTTGTAGGAATCAAGGTCAATTGACAACACGTGTACCTCCTATGAAAAGAAGGGGCACTTAAGGAAACATAACAAAAAGCTTTAAAATGTTGACTTATCAAGTATGACATTTATTCAGGGACAGAGGGAGTACTAAACAAGTGATAGCCAAGAATTTGATGAACAGTTTTGAATCTCTTGCCATCAATTTACTTAAATAGCTTCACGAGTGCCCAAAATCATTATCATACAAATTTTCCAGAGTGGGAAATGCAAAAAATCATCATAAACACTATTATGAGATTCGTAAAATGTATTCTTCTATATACAAGGTTAAGTAGAAGTTACGCTTTGAGTGCTAAGGCCTAAGAGATGTTCACAGCAGCTCCATGCAATGGCCAAACCATCAGAGGAAGAAGTAGCCTCCCAAGTTCATCCATAACTATCAGACTCCTGCTTTCAGCAAATACATTCACTTAACATTCATATATCCAACCAATAATTCAATGCCCTCAAGCCTGAGTAAGAAAAAGAGACAAAAGGGGGGGGGGGGGGGGGGAAGACGCTTGAAGGGGGCAGCGGAAGACGCTTGAAGGTTATGGGTATTAGGATTTAGGAGGGTTAGACGAAGTCAATTCATACATGGTAGAGAAGAAGTAATATGAAAGACTCAATTTATTAATGATAATAGGTTACATATTTATAGTGTTTACAACAACATTCTAGATCTAATCTATCTTGGGTTACAAGTTTTGAATCTCCTATTGATAGGAGGGTTAGACGAAGTCAATTCATACATGGTAGAGAAGAAGTAATATGAAAGACTCAATTTATTAATGATAATAGGTTACATATTTATAGTGTTTACAACAACATTCTAGATCTAATCTATCTTGGGTTACAAGTTTGAATCTCCTATTGATATACACAATATCTAGGTTAGTAATATCTAAAAGATATTTACAGAATATACTTTGGAATATATAATATTCTTTATACGCTCCCGCAAGATGGACGATCCTTGGATAAGTCCAATCTTGGAAAGACATGAGATGAACCGGGTTGATGAAGTAGTTGAGGTGGATGAGTTCCCGGATGCGGGTGATATTGGCGTGATGATCTTGGCAAAGGTTAAAGCACGTGATGTCACCTTGGTCGTCACCATTGTAGGGGTTGTACCCCTCACGTGTGAGATAAATTGGTCGTCACATGACGAGGTTGTAGTGGTAACCTTGCAAGGGATTGGGTTTTTACGTCAGAAAGACGGTTGTGTGGTGGAGAGCTAGCTGAGGTTTGTGCGGCAGGAGGGTTTGCCGAAGGTAAGATGGTGGTGGGGTTGTGCGGTAGGGGAAGCGGTAGGTTGTGCGGTAGGCTGTGAGTGAATATTAAATGGGAAATAAATGGATGGGCCGTATCAAAAGAAGGGAGAATATTTATAGTGTTTACAAGAACATTCTAGATCTAATCTATCTTGGGTTACAAGTTTTGAATCTCCTATTAATATACACAATATCTAGGTTAGTAATATCTAAAAGATATTTACAGAATATACTTTGGAATATATAATATTCCTTCTTATAATGGGGTCATTTGACCCTCACTTGAAGTTGACAATTTTATACCATCTTTACGTTTAGAAATATAACAATTTCACCACTAAAAATATAGTTTTTTTCCTTCAATTCTGAGCCCTTCAATTTTTGGGGATTTTTTTTACCACTATTACAATTTTGACCCCCTTTCAGTACACATTTCTGACTTTGCCACTTTCAGATATTACATATGTTGGGAACATTTCTGACCATACATGATAAATGTGAAAGAAAAAAAAAAAAAAAAAAGACGCAAATCGATGTATATGTCCAAATCTCAAAAGTGGGTACAAAGTCTGGTGTACACAAAATTTAAACCCAATAAAATCTACTACTTCTTTGGGGATCGAACCCTAGTGCTCACCATAAAGAGGGGAGGAGCGGGATCGAACCCTAGTGCTCACCGAGAGTGAGACTTAGCTTTACCACTGGATCACTCCTTTGGGGACACCTTGATTTGGTTTTGACCACTAAAATTAATTATGACCGCTAAAATCAAAGTAATAATATATCTCAATGTGAAACTTAGCAATGTATGAGAGTTAATTGTTAAGAAAAGAATATTACTTGTCATACAAAAGTATTAAATCAAATTATTATGAATAAATGATGTATAGAAATTACAATTTGGAAAGAATGAATTAATTAAATTAATTAGAAACTATTTGCAAAAAAAAAAAAAAAAGGAAATAAATGAGACTGTGAGTGAATATTAAGCATCTTGAGGTGCAATCCAATGTCTTCCATTGACAAAACTCTTCCTAATAAATGGATGGGCCGTGTCGAAATCAAGCTCTCGGGCCCATGACACTCCACGGACTGCTGCTGCTCCTGGGCCCGAACATTTGTACACTCCAAAGAACACAGTCCTGCCCAAGCCCAAGCCCAAATCCAAACAATACTTCAATAATTTAAGCAATCTACTTGAACATTAAATTTGAAACAAATACACTTAAACTATTTTTATCTAAAAATAAAATATACCGCCTCTGTCCCAGGAAGATAGTACTTCTTTTTTCGTCGTTACTACTACGAATGAACTTTGAGCAATAATTTAGGTAACTTTTTAGTTATCTTAATGAGAATCTAAAAATTGATATTGATAGTATACATAATGGTCTATCAATAACAAGTTCTACATTTCATTATGCGAATTAAAAATAGTCTAAATCATCACTCAGAGTTCATTCGTAAAAATAATGAAAAAAGAGAGACTAACTTTCTTTCTGATGAGACTCACGAGACCCAAAAAAAAAAGTAATAGAATGATGATGAGAGAAAAGAATATAGAAAAACAAGAATGGGCTTACTTGTTTTTATTGCTATGATGGTCCCAATCATCCCATCCTCCATGGGCCACAACATCCTCAAAATATGTGTAGGAATAGACAATTCTTGAGTACTGGCCCATGGCCCGGCCCACATATAGTTGTCCCGTTCCCGTCACCTTGCACCGGACGAAAGCAAAGCCCGTTTTCTCATCCGGTGACATCCGACCATGCGCAGCTATGGATCCAAACCTAGTCGCGATCGAGTGTAGCTCACAATCCTACGATTAAAAAATTGAGTTAGCCAAGTCAATTACATGCATGACTCGGTGCTAAATCAAGTCGTGGTCAAGCTTAACTCGACTTAACATAACAAAATGAACATTTATTTTGATACTATGAGAAGGGAATTAGTGTCTTTTACCTTGTACATGGAACGTCCATTACCAAAAATGAAGTCTATAGATCCCTCAATGTAACACTCTTTGAAGTAATGCCTCCCGGCATCATCACATAGAGTATCTTGCGCCCCATAAAATCCGCACCCCGAGAAGAAAGCCTTATCGCCAGATATCCGAAACGCGACAGCTTGCCGTCCTTGCATCCCTGGCATTGGTGCCGGTGCTGTATTCTACACCATGCATGCAAAAATACATTTAAATGCACATTTCTTGTTCATAATTTACCGAAGACCGGAAAAATGTCTATCTCGAACTCACATGAGGTCCAATATATGATGAACCGTATATAATGTATATAATGAGAGTTCTTGTAGCACAAATTTTGTCCCAATAACATGATTGGACAAAGTAGGTTTGTGTATACATGCATTATTATGGTAATTTTGATAAGTATGAGGGTTTAAGTGGAAAATGAGATGTGGATAAAGAAAGAGACAATATGGTTCACATGAGATAATGTACAAACCTTGAAGCTAATGTTTCGGGCAGAGAAATAAGAAGCATAGACAGTGACCGAAGCTGTCTGATAAGTCCGAAGTTGCTGCCCGTTAGGACCACGGTCACTTGCCCTATCATGCCATTCTATTACCGTTATGTCACGTCCATCTCCTTGGAATGTAATGTAGGGCTTTGTCGCCGGAACCACCACTTTCTCTCTGTTCCGCCACCACCAACCACCACCGCAAAATTATTGTCAGTCATATAAATTTCATTCTTCCATGTAAAATATACCAAAATTGTACACACACTCACACACACCACTTTATTTATGAGTTTTTTTTTTTTTTTTTCGCCATGTATCAATTGAAAGTTAAAATATGTGAATGTTTTATTTAAAGTCGTCAACAAATTAAAGAGTCTGGTTTAATGGGAATAAGCCATTTAAGGAGAATAATTTTTTCGTAAATTTGTGAATGCATCTAATTAATTTTTCCAACATTAATATGTACATTGTGATAATAGTGCTTAGAGCCATAAATGGGAGGAGAACAAGTTTTGAACATGACCATAAGGGGTACTTGTTTCAAGTTTCATATAAATAAACAATACTATTCTCCAAAATAAAAATATACTCCCTCCGTCCCATTTTAAGAGTCAAAAAATCAGTATAAAAACATCCTGAGTAAGCAACTATGGATTAACCGGTACCAGTAAGTAGGTAAGTGCATAATTCGCATAAACAATGATACTGTATATATATAGACACACACATATATATATATGTGTATAGTAGTTGCATCAAGCTAGGCACAATTATGTATTTGTAATTGCTTAAAAAGATTGAAATGCATGCATGCACAATGTAATGTACTAGTAATTAAAGTGATAATGTAAGAGTAGGAAAAGCAATAGTTAGTGATAATAGCAACTATACATGTAACAACCGGCCTTGATTCGGATGAGGACATTCTTGCAGTTACCGGGAGGGACGGAATCGACGGCATCTTGAACGGAGCAATAGTCGCCATTTCCGGCGATGTCAACTACGATAAGCCGGTGACCCGAGGGTCCCACCCACTTATGAATTGGTTTTGTGGAGTTAGAATTATGAGTTGCATTTGGAGGAGAATTGAAGTTTGGAGAGGTGGTGGGGAGAAGTTAGGGTTGGTTGTAAAAAGGATAGAAGAAAAATGGAGAAGATAAGAAAAAATATTGGAGACAGAGAAGCCATTATTGTAGAATAGGGGAATGTCAGGGGGGTGATTTATATAGTATGTGGATTTTGTGGAATGTGGTGGGAAATGGGTTGGGGTTAGATTGTAACGGTCACATTTTGGTGTACGTTTGTTGGTGTGGGTTTGGCTAGTGGTGGTGGACTTGGTGTTATCAAATAAATGATCCGGATCACATCAACTAATATTCTTTCCGTCTCAAAATATAGTTTAATTTAATCTTTTACAAAAACAGTAAATACAAGTGACATTTGTTTAGATATGACACTAAAAAACTAGAGGAGTTTTGTGTAACGGACTAAGCATTGTTCTCGTGAGTGAGTAAGGTTGCGGACAAGTTCGTTTTGACATATTTAACTCAATTAAGATGAGTTCAATGAATATTAAAGTTGACCCTTCGTCTCGCTAGCATGTAAATGTGACCAAACGACATCTTTAATTTCGTTATGTCACAGACTTGGAACATCTTGCTAGTGTGTTGACCAAACTGTAGCTCTAAGTCCGTTACAGATTCAGGTTTAGTGCAATCTTATTGCACCGAGGTAGACAGTCGAGATGAAGACCGGACTGAATGAACGATCAAGATGCACGAGCTGAACAAAATATCCACAAATAACCCTGAATGTGAACTGCAACATCGATATAGATATACTCAGGATTGTGTGCGGTTTGACTGCACATGTCGGACCCGTCAAGCAACCTGTTTACATCATTAATAACATGTTTACATTAATAACCTGACACTTGCTCTGACAATATTAGCATCACATCTTGATAAAGTAACTGAATCAGACGGTGGATGAGGCATGACAGTTCCATAATGATGTGAACCGTAGTGGAGAACTTAATATTTTGAGAAAAATTACAGAGGCACTAATAATATGGTCCAAGCATGGGTTAATTAATTTTTATTTTGTTATGTAGCCCTTTTATAGCTCAACTGACCTACCATTTTTTTTTACCCTCTCACTGTTATAATTTTGTTTTTGTGGACCCCACTTTATTTTGTCGGAGTTAAATTCGAACGTTAGTAAGTACGGAATTAACAACCTTTTTTCCCATTTGAGGGGGCTCCACACCCTCAACTTTTAACAAGTTCAAAGGGTCACAAGAAATAAGAGAAATAAAATTCAGTTATATAGTCCCTTCATTTTTAGTTCACAAGGACTGTGTACAGGTTTTAAAGAAAAATGTTGGATATTAATATTAAAATAAAAGTAAAAATAAAAAGAAAAAATAAGATAGAAAATAACTGAGTGAAAAGTTGTTATTTGACAAGTAGTTCCTATTCAATAAAATGTATTATTAACTTCTTAGAAAATCTTCGTTTGCATATCTCAATCAAATACTCGACAAGGATGATGAATTGGTTCTCGGCGATGGTCGTTATCTTTTTCAAAGCGCTAATGTTGGATCATAGTTGAAATATCCGCCCCGCCGCAGTTTGTTAGCAGGAAATTCACATTTTTCTGTTAATATGTTAAGTCGAAATGCCAATGTTGTGGCAGATGTAATATTTTGGGCAGCTTTTGGTTTGAAAATGCTAGCCACTGTTGGGTCGAGCTTCCTTATTTGTGGATAGCCGACTTCAAACATTTGTTATTATTTATGAAATGGTTTTGTTTCTTTCAAAAAAAAAAAAAAAATTCCTATGTGTGTGTATGAACATTAAAAGGAACAACCAAAATGCCAAATGTGAATCATAATTTTTTTAATTATAATAAAAAAAATGAATGAGTTAAAACTTGATCTCAGTATTTTTTTTCACTAAATTCTATTTTTAATTTGCATAACCCTTTTTGAATTACACAATATTTTCTTTTTAGACAAATGAAAATAATAAATGCAATCTTTTTCAATAATAGAGTAATGAGTAATAAATGAATCAGGCCTAACGTAGTACGTAACAGAAAGATATGTAATCAATCTTTGTCGATATTTCTTAAATTTACTGAGATCAAATCTCATGAGCATTTTTGTCAAAAAAATCTGTCTTTTCAAATTTCGACCATCCAAATTTACCTCGATCCATAAATTTGGAATGTCCATTGCAGTTGATTATATGCGATGAAATTTTATGTTCCTCAAAATCCATAATAAAGACCAAAAAGGAAGTCAATAAATTAACTAAATCTCGTAATCAATTAATCATGTTATACATGATTGGCAAAATCATAGAAAGAGACCCACAAAATAAACAAATGATGAACTAATTTTTCATGTTCAAAAGATGGTTGGGATTACTCCCTCCGTCCCAAAACACATTGCACCATTTTGAAGATGCGCGGGAATTAAGGTAAGAGTATATAAATTCAAAAGTATTGTGAGTGGGAAAGAGGTTGTGGGTAGGATAAGTTGAGTGGGATTTACAAGTGGGGTCCAAAAGTAAGTGTGTGAGTATGACAAGTGGGGTAGGGAGAATAGAAAAGTAATAAAATTTGAACATTTTAGGAAAGGGGACTTACGGGACACCCAAAAAGGAAATAAATGTAAGGTGTTTTGGGACGGAAGAACCAAAAAGGAAATAAGTGTAAGGTATTTTGGGACGGAAGGAGTATGTGATTATGTCTATGTAACGGCTTTTTGAGAAAATAGTGGTAAAGGTGTGTTTGTTTGATACCCTTTAGAACGGAGTCCGACAACTAAGCCATCAATCAGTAGCCAAACGTTGCCTACAATTCACAAGTCTATTATCCTGAATTTCTCCTCCCTTGTCACCCACCCAAACTTGATAACCTTTTCTCATATTCATGTTATATACAGTGACGTTTGCCTGGTAGAAATGTAATGTAACAATATTACCCAACGGTATTATGATTTGGAGTAAGTGTCGTTAGATTGCATAACAGTCTCGATTTTGATAGTTCTGATTTTTTTAAATTAACTAACGATTTTTTGTTCGGAAGCGGAAACACGTCGAAAGATCATCACACCTCTTAAATCCCAACCAACAACCTCCAGTAGGAACTGCCAAACAGGGCCTTTGATTCACGGTATTATAGCTCAAATAGTATAGTTGAGCAACAATAATAGACGTCGTAGAAAGTTATGAGTAGGATTTGCTCCGGGATGAACTTGCATTTAGGGGCAATGCTAGGGGACAAAAGAGGTTTACAAATGAAGTGACGATATTTCATTAGTTGCATCGATTATGGACCCGGCACGGTCTATAATTAAAAAAAGTACCAATAAAATCACATCATTTTGTAAATTAAATATTGTGATACTTTTTTGTGACTCTATATTTACTCTTTGGACAGGCATGAAATTCAAATATACAGGGTTGAGTAACATGAAATTCCTCACTTGCTTCTCAATAAACATAATTAAATTTTCCATATCAAACAAGCAAAAGGCAGAGAAAACTTCAAATCCTCAAAGAATATGTTTGTTTTTCCTTACTTCTAATAATGTCTTCAGTATAATTTGTTGAAACTCCCAGGCTGTGTAGATTCACCCACTCTAGGCAAAAACCCTTCCCTTTCAAGCGAAACATGAAGCGACGACGTAATCTTTACTAACGACACCCACAAAACCGGCGCAGCACAAAACGCGTAGCCAAACACAGCCAAAGCTCTGACAACCCCACTAGAGTACCAAGGACAAGCCATAACAAGAAGTACACCCAAAGTCCCAAACCATGGTACAAGAACAGGTAACATTGGGAGAAGAAACGCGTTTATTGCTATGGAGGAGAGAGCAAAAGCGCTTAAGAGATAGAGACTCCATCCTATTATGGGATGGATTGTGTGAGGAATGAGGATGAAAGGGAGTGTGTAAGATACGAGGATTGACCATAGAACGAGTACTTTAAGACTTGTTTGGATGATGGTAATGCTCTTTTCTGCACGACGGTAGCATAGCTTGGATAAACTTGGGCGTGCTAGTCGACTTATTGCAATTATTCCGACGTAGATTAGGGTTTGTATGAATACAAATGGCATCTCCGCCCCGTACCTATAAAAAAATGCAACACGAGTTAGTATACGATACTATTTGTTTAAAAGTAGTGGCGGAGCTACATTCGTCAATATGGGTGCAAGTGCACCAGGTGTCCCAAATGAGTGTCCAAATTTCATTTTAAGGGACATCTGAAAATCTCAACTTTTTGTATATGCAAAGGTTGTAATCTCCTTTCCAAACATTTAGTTTTGCACGTATAAAGAGACCAGAAAGTTATATCAACTCATTTTGGACAAAGTTGAAATGCACACTCATTTAGGGACTAGTTTTCTAGTTCAGTAGTAGTAAAGTGATAGGCTTTTCATGTTGAAGTTGTGGGTTCAAGTCCCATAACAAGCACTTTTTTCTTCATAATTTACATTTTAAATCATTCTAGTGTAATTTGTGCACCCACTTTCTAGTCTAATCAATGTATGATGAATATGAAAAAAAAAAAAGATGTCATACCCTAACGTTTGACGTCGTTGTTCATGCCATTGGAGGCCTAGAGGCAGGACGGGATATGACCACCAATACCATGGCTTTAACCAGGGTGCACCCGGGAACGTAATCACACTATTGGGCCCACATGGTACGCTCCATCTAAGTCTAAGATCTGTAAAACCAACAAATTACTTGTAAGAAAAAACATAAACAGATCGATTATTCTATAGGTATTGTAGTTGCTAGACAACATGGAGAATGGAAGTTTTTTGAGTACTTACAGAAATAAGAAGCGTCCATTTGGTAGCCAAGAGGAAGTCTATATGTTCCATCAAGTTTGGAGCCATTAAGAGGCGGATGAAACATAGGCTGGTCAAGTAAATCGGGGAAGTAGCCTGTAATAAAACCTTGGTCCGCTCCATCTGGATTCTCTCTCCCTATCTCCAACTCATGAATCATGTTCTTGAATACCTCTGAAGATGGCTGAAATTCAAATTTACACGAATATGCTAAATGAGTAAGCTAACAAGTTATCATGAACCTGGTACATGTATGGATTAGAAATACTGTCCTCCCTATATTCCCCCACAAAAGGGTAACATTTGAAAACTCAAAACATTTTAGTACTAGAAAACATATTTCTGTATTAGGTATGATTTTAAGGATAAATGCCTTTTGTTTTAAGGTTGATTTGTACCTGTAATACGAAGAGACCAGTATGAAAGATGCAGGGATTGATGAAGACTGCACAAAATTGACCGCATTGGAACAACTCGTCTGCTTTTTGGAGGAAAAGGTTGTCTGCATCGAGCATGACCACCCTGTCGTAGTCCACCAGGCTCCATGCATAGAGCTTATTTAGGGTTAACTTGAATCTCCGATTAAAATTTTTCTGGCCATTGTATGGGTTGTTCAGATTCTCGACTCTTACCACCTTTGCCCCATCTTCTTGTTCCCTACATCATGAAAATAGCAATTTTCCAAACTCACATTCATATTCAAACTCAAATTCAAATTTCTCTATTCTGTTTCTTGATAAAAAGCAAAATCAATTTCTAAACTTTTTAGCCAAATTAAATTTTATAACTATTTAAACTGGGCCAATTTAGAAGTTCTTGTTTCACTTTCACATGCTCCTCTGTATTGACCAAAGTAAGCAATAGCAATAGGGATAATTACACCAGTAATTCAGTAAAATTTTGGTCAGGGGATTTGCATAGGAGTTGGAGGCTTATTTATCCCTAGAGCATTTTGGCTTATGGACTCTATAACTACATACTAGTAATCAATTATAAGCATCCATGAGAATATTAAGAAACATGCTCGTTTGATATCAAAGATAAGGATAATTGTTCCTCATAGCCAAAGGAAACTTACTCTACCACGAAAAATATAAGCAAACTAATTAAACCACCAATGTCAAGAAATTTTTTAACGTATTAATTTCTTTTTGCTTTCTTCTAACACCACAATAGCATGTAACACTACGTGATCCTTACGAAAATCATACCCTTATGAGATTCAGGCTCATGATGACTTGTTAGCTTGATTCCTTTTCCAAGGTTCTCGTTTTTTTTGTTTGTTTGTTTCTTTTTGGGTTGGGGGCGGAATGGTTGTTGTTCATTACGACTCAAATGGTACTAAAATGTGGAATATGTGTTCCTTTTCTGTTTGTGCCTCATTCTACCCAGTCCCTTTCCTGACCAGGTAAATTGCCAGTTCGAAACTCCGAATGCACGTTGACTAGTAAACATTAGATCTACATTTCACCTAATACGGCTACTCATATGACTTACAAGTTTCAAAATTTGTTTAATCAGTCAAGAAATACTAATCTATTATTTTATGCCGAAGCCATTTAGCACAAGGCTGAACTGGGAGTTCTTATCAAAGCTAACAAATTTCTTGAATGGGTCCAATCACACTAATGGACAAAGGTTAAAACCTGTCAAAATCAATGTAGTGCCGACATAGTATAAGATAACATCAACATCCAGGTCAACTATATAGGAACCATTAAACCTAAGTTTTACCTAATTCGGACATACTATAATACATCCCAAACCAATTTCTATCGAAAGGTCCATGTCTACTAGTGGACATCATCAAACGAGTATGGAGCGAATACCGCATAAATAAAGGGACAAACGGACTGTTCTCGGGCTTCTGCTGCACTGTTCTATTTGAGATTAATGGTTGAGATTAATTAGGCCCGAGAGCTAAAGTATTCAACAAATGTGATACCATAATCTCAAAACAAGAGGCGTGGTTGCATCCGGACCACACACAACAACGGAGCATCAAAAGTAGGATACATGTCAATGTTTGTTGGTAGGATATTTAATTATATATTTATCCTTTAAATTTCCTTTTCAGCTTGTAAATTGATCTCTTTCAAAACTTTTTTTTTTTTTTTGAAAGAATATCTTTTAAAACTTTACAACTGGAATTACTTAAAATGGATATAATACCAAACATTCTTATCTACTAGCTGACTAATTTGGCCTGTGGATGCGTCAAATGGCACATTTGGCGCATGCTACACACAAACACATTGTCTCATTTTTCTACCCTTGTTTTTGCCTCTTTGCCAACATTTTTAACTTAAACAATCTTTTAATCAGCTTTACACCAAGACCGCATTTCTTGGCAATTTATCCTATCAAAGAGACTTTGCCAGAAAGGACCAAAATTTGATTCCATGGTGATTCTTTTTTCCAACTATGTGACCACTTGTAAATTCAATTATTCAAAATATAATCAAAAATATATTTCATTGTTACCCGGCCAGATCACAGGTTATAACTAGTGGTGAAGTAATTTTTTTTCCATTTAGAGCAAGATTACTCGGACAGCAATTACCTTAATAAAAGGGGCAAATAAATTTTTATGAGTCAGTCTCAAAACATGTTTTACACTAAGAGATGTGTAAATTTGTTTTACAATGAGAGATTATGATTAAAAAATGAAAAACAAATTTTACACTAAAGCTAATGTAAAACCAGTTTTTCTTGAGATTTTCACAATGTCCCACCCGAATTAGGATTTTGAGGTTGGGCACAGGGATTAAGGAAAAAGTGTTAGTGGAATAGGTATTGTGAGTATGAAAAGTGAGAGAAAGTGGGGTAGAGAAAAGTGAAGCAGGAGAGAGAAAGTGGGGTAGAGAATAATGAATGGAAAGTTATTGTGAATGTGGGTCCTATTAAATAAAACACTTACATCTTTGGGTTGTCCTAATTCGAACGGGACACCCAAAATTAAAATTTGTCCTAATTCAAGTTGCACGGAGGGAGTATTACTCCCTCTGTCCCTAAATGAGTGTCCAAATTTCATTTTAAGAGACCTTGAAAATCTCAACTTTTTGAACAATTTGGTAACAACGATTCATTTATAATCTTGTAATCTCCTTTCCAAATAATTTTGCATGTATAAAAAAACCGGTGAAATTTTTTTCGAAAAAAAACATTTAGGGAGAAAGTTATGTTAAAAAAAGACACTCCAAAGATTTCTTGAAAATAGACACTCATTTAGGGACAGAGGGAGTATTTTATTTGAAATAATGGGGATAGATATTTTTCAACTAAAGTCTGAAATCCTTTAAATTTAGAAGTATTCGACAAGTGTTAAAAAAAAAGAAAATCGACAAAATTGCTTCAATAATGTTTTTCAAAATTTTAAATTAAACGCCAGCGGCCCCAATTGGATAGCTCCGGCCCTAGTTGTTAGTCCAATGTCTCCCCTCCCCACCCCACCCCCCCCCCCAAATCCCAATTAACCTAAGCTGACCTTCCTACCGTACGCCGAAACGCATGGCGCACTTTAGCAGGCCGTCCTAACCCGGCGATATAGTAAACGGAGATTTTTCCAGAGCAGAGCAAGAGGAATTTACGCGCACAGATATATACATATAGAGAGATATAGATATATATATAGAGAGAGAGAGAGAGAGACTTACATAGCCTGAACCCAACGGAGGGGAACGTCGAGGGAGGCAATGACGACGAGATCGGCTTCTACCTTAAGCTTCGACAGAGATCTCAACAGTACACGCGTCGCCACGTAGAACTCGTAGTCCCTTGGTGTTCCCATGTACATCATCGTAGCATACGCATTCCTGTAATTAGCCGTCACCGCCGCCGTCGCCGGCATTTCGCCATTCGCCAACGACGACGATGTTGCGAAAACCACCACCATCAACAGCAAAATCAAACTCATCGCTTCTCTATATGTAAATATATCAAACGTCGAGGGTTGAAAGTCGCCGGAGCCGGTAAGAAAGTTGAATGGAACAATAAATAAATAAATAAATAAATAAATAAATAAATAAATACAGTAAATAAATAGAGAGGATTAAGGTGAAAGAGATTTATAATATCCGTTTGTAGTTACTGTTAGAAATATGCATGAATATGTATGTATATATAGAGAGAGAAAAATGTGTGTATAAAGAAATGGGGGCGGGGCGGGGCGGGGCGCAGGATGCAGGCAAGGGGGAGGAAGGTGGGATCCCTCTGGTCGAGTTAATAAGTCCGTACTCTGCTACTCTCAACTCAATTGACTCATTGAGAAAATATTGACCCAAATACTCTTTCTCCGTTCCCGACTAAGTTTTTACTTTTGATTTTACACAAAGATTAAAAGATTAAGAAAAAATACAGTAAATGTTATGGGTATAAAAAGTATAGTAGGAGAAAGTAGGAAGGAGAAAGTGGGTAGAAAATTTTTGTTACGAGAATGACCAATGAGTCTCATTGTCCATTTTACGTAATAAAGCAACTACAGTATAAAGCAACTAAAAACCTTAGTCGGAGACAAATCAAAAAGAAAACTAATAACCTTAGTCTGAGACAGAGGGAGTATCATTTTCCTTTTTTGGATTATCTTTTTATTTTTGAGAATTTATTTTCTCTCGGATTCAACTTTTTTCTATACGTATTTCTCACTTGACTTTTTTTTTTTTTTTTTTAAACTTACAATCCAATGTCATATTTCTAAATATAAAAAATAGTACTCCCTCCGTTCCAGAGTAAGAGTCATAGTTTCTATTTTGGTACGTCCCAGAGTAAGAGTCATATTCCTAAAATGGAAAGAATCTTTACTATTCACCCCACTCATTCTCTCTCCTATTTTACTTTTATACTCACAACACCAATCAATTCACTATTCTCTCATTCATTATCTCTCTTATTTTACTTTTACACTCACAACATTTACATCATTTCCAATATTTATTAATAAGCGTGCAAATGAGGGGTGGGACTCTTACTCCGGGACGGAGTGAGTACTACCTTTGTCCCTAAATGAGTGTCCAAATTTTATTTTAAGAGATATCTGAAAATCTTAACTATTTGTATAATTTGGTGGCAAAGATTCATATATAATCTTGTAATCTCATTTCCAAACATTTAGTTTTGCAAGTATAAAAAGACAGTGAAAAAAATTTCAAAAAAAAGTATTTAGGGATAAAGTTATATTAAAAAAAGACACTCATTTTGGACAAAGATTTCTTACAAATGAACACTCATTTAGAGACAGAGGAGTAGTAGGAAGGAGCACAATTTTAAAGTTAGCACTTCTTTTTTGCTATAAAAAAAAAAAAAAAAAAAAAAAAAAGGGAAAAAATAGTTAGCAGATTTTACGAAACATTCAATCACAAGTTAAATCTGATATTTATTAAATGAGTGTATCATTAGAACAAGAAAACTATGAAAAGAAAACTAAACACGCAAAACAAAACAAAACAAGACAAGTTTAGTGATGGTTTTATTACTCTCCCGTCCTAAAATAATAATTTTATATGACTTTTAACTAAATATTGATGTCAGTCTAATGATTTTATTGAAAGACAAAAACTTGTATGAGACGGTCTCACACGTGAGACGGATCTCTTTGAGAGATTAAATGGTTTGCCCCCTATGTGCGGGGCGGGGCAAACCCATTTCCTCTCTTATCAAGATCCGTCTCATGTGTGAGACGGTCTCACACAAGATTTCCTCTTATTGAAATTCTAAAAAACCACTTATTTTGTTCTCTTAGATAAGAGGGTTTTTTTTCCATTGGTATGTCACAGAGAGTAAGAGTCTATGTTAAACGTGTTGTAGACAACTTTGTCTTTATAATACTTGTATAATTATAAGAAATTAAACACTTATTAATTTACTTTTACCCACTGAACAATATTCTGAACAAATTATATACTCAACTCGCTTGCAATATTATTCTTTTTTTATTTGTTTCCTTAATATATCTATAAAACTAAAATAAGACTCTTACTATGAAACTAAAGGAATACTTATAATTCATAAATCAATTACAGATTTTAAATTTGCATTAGGTTGATTAGATTGATATTCATATTTAACTAAAGTTTACATGTATTGACCATAAAAAAAAAAAAACAAAAACTTTTCAGGGCGGAAGGAGAATTTGACAAATAACATCTTTGCTTTTGTTTTCCAATTATACCTTCATTCATTAATTGCCAAATATCTCTTGTTTGCGCATTTAATTATTAGATAATTAGATTCTTTTAGGGGTATATAAGTCTAAAACAAGTACCATATGCATAAAAAAATGTAACCGTCTCTTTTAATACCATTTTTTTTTTAAATCTCTTAAAAACGTGTTTTTACTATATTTTCAGTATATCTTAAGTAGTAGGAAATAATAAATTGCTCTAAATAATATGCTTGAGCAAAACTAGAAACAAGTTAGTATATATTTTTAGGATGCAAAGTTAAATGTTCATTAATTTCATTATGCAATTTATTCATTGTACAATGTATGAGACTCCAATGTTCTTACTGGAAATAATTGCAAGTATAATTTTGTTATGACATTGATTGATACTAAAAATACTCGCTTTACTTGCAATGACTCTTTTTGCTAGCGCAATTCAATAACAATCAGATTTTAACAATTTCATAATTCATACCTTTCGATTACAAAAGGAAAAAATGCACCAAAAGTACTTGAACTATAGGGGTTGTTTGGATTTAGTAACTTATCTCTTTTTTGACCCATGAAAAATACCTTAACTTTTTTTTTGTGCAGCGGAGGTACCTATTGCCGTCCACTTTTTGCCGTTAAGTTATCATGTGCCACGCACATGACTAATTTTTTTAGGGTAAAAATGTCAAAACATAACAAAGATAGTGTGAGAACATTTTACAAAGACAAAGGGGTTTAAATAAATTTCTTACTTTCAAATAACCCCCTCCCCTTCCCCTTCCTTTCCCCCTTTCATCCTCACCCCCATCATATAATTTCTGGTATTAGAGCCGGAGGAAGACGGAAAGTATGGAGGAGCGGTTCTTGGACCACCGCCGGCAGACCCAGATTCAACAACGGAGCTAGATTGAAAAGGACCCATTTGCCAATAATTTTCGGGCCTTCGGATCCCAATTTAGTGTCGGCGGGATTGGATTCAAAATAAGACCGACCCAGAAACTTAAAAGCCGCCTGATCATTGGCGTCGTTGAAGCCGGCTTTCCCTAAGAACCCGGCCGCCTTGCCGATCTTTTTAATGGGGAAATGATCGGAATTCCATAAGAACCCGGAATTTTCCGGATGGGGAGTTTAGCCGGTTTGGGTACAAACACCTCAGGCGCCGATGATAATCTCTCTGAAAGGGAAGCTGTGACGAGAGGACCGGAGCACCGGCGGTAGGTGTAGGGCTATGATGGACAGAGTGAGTATGGAGAAAGGTCTGATGGGAATAGTTTTGATTGTTGAAAAGAGGGGAAAGCTAAGGAAGAAGAGACGAACGCCATTTTTGTGTTTGTGATGGACAGAGTGAGTATGGAGAAAGGTGTGGGCAGACACGAATTTGGGGGTAGAACCCATTTCTTGATCTGGGTTTGAAGAACCCATTTCAGATGGGGGTGTGGATGAAAGGGGGAGATGAATGGGAAGGGGAGGGGGTTATTTGAAAGTAAAAAATTTATTTAAACCCCTTTGTCTTTGTAATATGTTCTCACACTATCCTTGTTATGTTTTGACATTTTTACCCTAAAAAAATTAGTCATGTGCGTGGCACATAATAACTTAACGGCAAAAAGTGGACGGCGTTAGCAATAGGTACCTCCGCTGCACAAAAAAAAAGTTAAGGTATTTTTCATGGGTCAAAAAAGAGATAAGTTACTAAATCCAAACAACCCCTATAGTTCAAGTACTTTTGGTGCATTTTTTCCATTACAAAAACTCATCGCTCATATTTTACGAGTCATTTATAATCAATGAAAACAATGTTGGAATAAAATATTCGACCAGTTCAGATTAAACAGATTTAATCAATTAAAGGGGCAATCACGAATTCAATAACAATACAGATTATAGCAAAAGCATAACAGAAATAGCAACAAAACGCGTACCAGAAAAACGGCAAACAAGAAAACAAAAGGGAGTCAGAATACTTATCAGATCGAGTCGCCTGTATGAAGACTCCTAAGAGAATTTATTGCCCCCTTACTGGTGCGACAAAGAGTTACGGCAAAATCCTCCGAGGATAAAACGATCTCAGCAAACGTACCAAGAAATCTCGCACGAACAGGTACAGATGCTCTTGCGCCTGCTGTCCCACTTCGCCTGAATCACCCGCTCAGATCAATCACAGAAACAGTGTATGGAGAAGACAGATTTCGGGTTGCAAAAATCAGAAGCTATTTTTGCATTAGTAAATCTGAAACCGGGGCTGTTATTTTATACACGTATGAAGTCGGTTTAGGGTTTTTAGAAGGACTCTAAAACCTACCCGAATTACAGTAGCTTATTCTTGAAGGAAAAGCAACTTCACAGTTAGAGTCCAGTTAGGAAACTGATGAGACTAACTGTTTCCGTTAGCAAAAAGGAAACTTCAAATGAATTTTGACTAAAAAGATACGCCCACGAACCAAACCATTCGCCCAAACGCCCTTAGCCCGGCCGAGCGAGTGTGGGGAAAGGTTCAAGTCCACCTCACATGTAACTTGAACATGAGACTATGAAGTGCCTTGTAATTTATAGCACTCCAACTTCCCATTCCTATTCCATGTGGGTTGGGACAAAAAGTCATTTATATTCCCAAACAAAGGGGAGGTTTGACTTTCCTATCCCATATGGGATACCAACCAACTCATTTTATCTTTGAGAATTAAAACAGTTAAATGCCCATCTTTGAAGTCTTAGAACCATGGATTAACTCCATAATTTGGCTTTCACCGAAACACATAATTTCCTCATGCTACATCATACAATGTATATCAACATTGACTATGGTCAAACTAAAAGGAACCCGCAAATGGGACCCACCCAAAGTTGACAAAATGTCAAATTTCCAACAAACAAGTCCCATCGAAGAACGTTCACTAAAATACTCCCTCCGTCCCATTTCAAATTGCAAAGGTTGCCAAAAAGGGTGTCCCAACTAAAAGTGCAAAATCCAAAAATGGCAAGTTTTAACCCACTTGCACACTCAGATCCACTAACCCACTAACTATTCTCTACCCCACTTTCTCTCTCCCACTCAACTATCAACACTCACAACACATCACTTTTTCACTTTTTCCCTTAATGCCCGTGCCAACCTAGTATTTGCAATTTAAAATGGGACGGAGGGAGTATACGAGTATGGCCTAATAAATTTGAGTTGTCAGTTGTCTAAAGTAGTCGACTGCTATGCATCAGTATTGGCTATGCATAATCTATTCAAAAGAAAAAAAATACTCCTTCCGTCCCACCCGAATTAAGATTTTCGGGTTGTGCACGGAGATTAAGGAAAAGTGTTAGTGGAGTTGGTGTTGTGAGTATGAAAAGAAATGTTGGAACAATTCTTTATATCCCTGAATGCCACGCTCATTTCAGAATAAGATTGAGGAAGAAGATGAAGGCGGAAGCGAGATAATACCTGTTGAATCCATTATGAATGTTGTAGGGAGAAATGAAGAACAAGTAGGGAGAAGGGTTCTTCTAAATGATAAGTGTCTCTTAATCTCTCAAAAATCTTTCAACATTATGAAGTAATTTAGATGGGAGAAAGTAAGAATGAAGTATGTTTTAGGCTTGATGGAGAGGCCTTTAAATAGTAAACATGGTGATACTTCATTTAGGGACCACACCCTTTCAAGCTTTAGCAATGTTAATTTATCATTTTGCCCATCATAAATAGATAAATTACATTTCAGGAATTCTACACATTTTATTATTGACTACACTTTATATTAACATTATACTTATGATTTTATGTATGGAATTCACTAAATGACTTGTGTTGCAAGCCATGATCTTACAATCTCCCACTTGGGTTGCAAAACAAGTCTTTCCTTTAAAACATAAATATAATACAAATGACAACCCAAATATGCGCACTTTATTGTCATTTATAACAATCTCGTCCATTAGTCATCCAAGTATAAGGACTAAAGGGGCAGTCGTTGTAATTGATTCGCAACTAAACCCACAGTAATCACGTATACAAATCCAACTAAATAACATAGATCAAAAGTGTAGATGTGTAGCATGGAACATAATGAATAAATCCATATTCTTCCAACTAATCCAACTTAACCAAATGAGATCAAAACTTTAAATAATAGAACAATTAATGAAAGAACAACACAAACTCTCACTATACTAAATGTTATCAAAAGTTTGTTACACCCATATGAGCAACATGCTCGTGAAACACTGAAGATGATAACGCTTTTACAAATGGATCCTCTAAAATGGAGTTTGTTTCTATAAGTTGCATTTCTTTGTTCATTTTCCTTCACAACAAAAAACTTAATGTCTATATCCTTCAGACTTTGATGAACTCTTGTTGTTATAAGACTGCCGTCCGATTGTCACCATAAAACTTAAGCGGTCTTTCGACACTTGTTGACAATTCGCAGTCCCTTAATAAACTTATGCAGCCATATAATTAAACTAATGTCGGAATACTTAATGATCTCAAGATGATCTGACTTCAAATATAGGCAAGTAGTTCTTTAGTGATTTGCAAATACTTTTATCATTCTTTTGGCTGATACTTAATGTTCTCTCCCAGATTGCTTTGGTATTGACCAAGCATCCCAACAATAAATATAAGACTTACTCATACATTAAGCTTCTTTACTGCTGATGCAAAGGGATATTTTACATATACTTGGATTCAAAATTACCTTTAGGACACTGTTCGAGACTTTTAAACTTGTCTCCTTTAAAATTAGGGGTGTCAAGTGGTTTACGGTTTTGCATGCTAAACCTTTTGTAATACCTTTTCCATATAGGCCTTTTGTAATAATCCTAAAACACCTCGTGATCGATCACGGTGAATTTGGATTCTTAATACAAAGATGCCTTACCAAGATCTTTCATTTCAAATAAGAAATTTCTTAGTTTTCTTAAAAAAAAAAGGTTCATATCATTACTTAGTAAGCAAAATATCATCCACATATTAGACCAAAATTATAAATTTACTCACACTGAACTTATGGTATACACAATCTTAATCAAGATTCGTTTCAAAACTAAATGAAAGAATAACTTGATTAAGTACCATTGACGAGAAGCTTTGCTTGAGCCTACAAATGGATTTCTTAAGTTCACAAACTAATTGCTTAGTTTGATCCAAATCAGCCATAGATTCCTCAATGTCTCCATTAAGGAAAGTTGTTTTTATATCCATTTGATAAAACTCAAGACCATAATATGCCATATGTGCCATAATGATCTAAAAAAGTTTTTAGAAGATACCGGAAAAGGTGTTTTATTTATAATTAATGTCTCCCTTTTGAATAAAATCTTTAACAACTAGATGGGCTTTATATATTTCCATATTACCTTGTGAATCCCTTTGGTCTTAAAGACCATAATAGGTTTCACATCTTTAGGTAATGGGACAGGATCCCAAACGTTGTTATCTTTATAGATTTTAACTTTTCATTTATGACATTAATTCACTATATGAGAATTAGGACTATTAATGGTTTCATGAGAGGCTCATCTCCCACTAAACCTAAGTGTCCTTTATTCTCGGCAATATACACTTTATAAGCATCCGGATTTGCACTTTCTTCTTACTCTATTGGATCTCCTAAAGGGCACCGGTTCTACCTCATTTTGAGGTTGTTGAATTTCATCCGTATGATCAACATTTTCATGTTGTTCAATATTTATAGGGAAATCTTTATTTTGAATTGTATGTTCTTCTTGAATATCAAGTACAAAACATGATATCCAATTGGAACTTAAGGGAAGAGGTATAAAATGGATGCCTCTTCCTTTTCAAATTCAAAATATTACTTCTAATCTCCCACTAAATTCAACATCTTCAAAGAACCTAGCAATTCTCGCTTTAAAAAAATGTTCTAGTTTTCGGGTTGTAAAATTTATAGCCCCTAGATCTCTCGGCATACCTTACAAAATAGCTACTAACAGTCTTAGAGTCCAGTTTGCCTTTATTAGACCTATAAGGCCTAGCTTCTACTGGACAACCCTATCAATGAAGATGAATTAAGGACGGTTTCTAAATTGTCAATAATTCATAAGGGTTTTTATTAGTAGTCTTTAGAGGAAGCTCTAATGAGAACTAAATTTGCGGTTTTTCAATGTATCGCCCATAATGAGTGAGGTTAAGAAATCATATTTCTTACCATATCCTTAAGGATTTTACTACGTCTCTCATCTACACTATTCATGTAAGCCGTATCCGGCATAGTGTAGTGAGTTACAATCCCACACTCTTTTAAATAGCGAGCAAAAAGGACCCGGACGTTGTTCCCCAAAATCGTTATTTCAATCATAGTATTCACCACTATGATCGGACTTAACGTTCTTAATAGTTTTTCTAAGTTGACTTTCAACTTAGGTTTTATAAGACTTGAAAAAGGTCCAAAATTGAGACTTTTCATGAAGTAATAAATGTATCCATAATGAGAGTAATTCTCTACGAACGTAAGAAATTGTTGTTAACCATTCTATGAAGGGGTAGTGAATGGTTCACAACTACCCATTAGTTCTAGAACACTTGATGCTCTCGAGGATACTTTTCTTTTAATGTTTGTAAATTTCCTTTAAGGCATTTAATGCAAAAGTTTCTTCCGGAATATCAAGGTGTTTTTAAAAGATCCCTTTTTGACACAAGCTTGTCAATTCTCCTTAAGGAGATATGGCCCAAATGCTTATGCCATAAGGTATAAGAATTTTCACTTGATAACTTTTGCTTTCTAGTTTGGTTTCATTATTATGAAACTCATTTATTGTTTGAATAATGTCAAGTAAAGGAAGAGTACTTGACAAAATACTAGTACCAACCTTGGAATTTAAAAATAAAGATCACATTTATTATTAATGAACAAAGTGCCTTCCTTGTCCAATATTGTGATAAATATCATAATTCCGTTTAAATGATGGTACAATAAATGTATTATTTAATACAAAATAATACCTAGTACTTAACAATAATTTAAAGGATCATTATGCCTATAATCTTCAACCGGATTCGTAGTTTTCATATAGATGAATTTCTTCATCTTTACTAGGTCTTCGGTAATTTAGGGAATCCTACTTGAACATCCTTATGTGATTGGTTGCACCAAAATCCAATCACCATGTAAATGTAGGAACTGAAACCAAATTAGCCTTAATACAATACAAACAAGACCAAATGATATACCTCTCATGCCAAGCGTGAGACTTAGGATAATCGAACTTCATGTTAGTAAGGTCCTTGCAAAAGAAACATTTCTTTTCTTTATGATCATGAGATGATCCCTTAAGCTTTTTTTTACTTGCAACCACAGTTTGTTTCCCTCTTCTCTTGTCCCATGAGAAAAGGTAGATGCTAAATGAGTACCTTTAGTTCTAAATTATTCTTAACTTATCTTCTTCTTGTGTCATAAGTGAAAGTAATTCATTAATATTTCACTTGTCCTTTTGACATTGATAGGTCACTTCAAAGCAACCAAACCAAGGACGAAAGATTAAAACTAAATGCACAAGAATATCATCCGATATCCTTAACTTAAGTGCCTTTTCGTTTCGTCAATAGATGAACTATTTCTAAAATGTACTCCCTTAAATTCCCGGTACCCTTTATACCTTATGGAAACAAGTTTCCTCAGGGGTATCAAGGAATGTTTGTAGCATCAATATCCTCGGAGACACCATCCAAAAGGTCTCCGGGACAATATTCTTTATGATCATTAGGCTTACGCGGTTAGAGCGTGTCACTTCTCAGCACTCAAGCAATAAGAAGAGAAACGGATCCCTTAATGCGAGTTCTATATAGCCCAAGATTATAATTATTTGTTTTCCAAGTTTTATAATTAGTCCCACATTGCAACGGTACTCATAGCAGTAATTACAGATGAAGCAATAAACAAATTTGTTGGAATTTTGAGAACAGGAATGAATACAAAACATAAATAAGAAACTACACAATAAATAATGATTAATTATATCAATGAAATCCATCAACAAGACAATCAACATGACATCAAAACTAATCTTTGGATTGCGAGTTGACTCATAAATGATTGTCTTAGGCAACAAGTAATTTGAACTTATATTTTAATAAATACTTAATCTTCCTTTGGGCCGACATAAGTACCTAAGAAAATAACCTAATGTTTATTTTACTTGTTACCACATGAATGCCCAAGTTTAGTCAAATGTCAAGATCTTCTTTGGAAAATTCAAGCCATTCACATATCAACTTAAACATCCAACACTTTACAATTTTAGGGTTTAAATAACGTAAATCACTTAGGCGACAATATTATTTAAACAATGAATAAAATTGTCAAAGCATATAATTAATCAAGGACTTTAAGGTTTGAAAATAATTATGGTTTTGTTCAAAAGGGGAAACAAAATTGTGCAACATCTTGAAAAAGGCAAAAATCCTGTGAATATGCGCGACCGGGCAATGCCTAATACCCGACCGGGAACATACAATGCCCGACCGGGCGGAACCAAAGACCCGACCGGGAAAACACATTTAGTCCAACCGGGTCTTTTCTTGAGGTCCGACCGGGCAGAACATAAGACCCGACCGGGCTAAAGCCACCGTTTCATGCATTTTTGCTGCACTTTTTCCATATTTTGTCCCAAAAGGCATGAATAACAAGTAGATCCACATGGTATGTACTTAAAACATAAAACCATGTTATTTAAGATAATCTTGCTTTTAAAATTAATGGAATCAAGTAAGTAGATCCACATTGTATGTACTTAAAACATAAAACTATGTTATGAAGGGATAGTCTAACTTGAACCATTTTAATTTAATGAACAAAATACTTTCAAACCATTTTCTGAATTTTAGATGATGATTATCAGTACTCTATGAACGAATTAGAGTCTCTAATCAACATTAAAACTTAACGATTCAACAGGAAAAATGAATCAAATTGAAAGTACAAAACTTTCCCAAAGAAGAACCCAAACTTAAACCAAAATGAACCAGGCTCTGATACCAATTGTTGGAACAATTCTTTATATCCCTGAATGCCACGCTCATTTCAGAATAAGATTGAGGAAGAATATGAAGGCGGAAGCGAGATAATACCTATTGAATCCATTATGAATGTTGTAGGGAGAAATGAAGAACAAGTAGGGAGAAGTGTTCTTCTAAATGATAAGTGTCTCTTAATCTCTCAAAAGTCTTTCAACATTATGAAGTAATTTAGATGAGAGAAAGTAAGAATGAAGTATGTTTTAGGCTTGATGGAGAGGCCTTTAAATAGTAAACATTGTGACACTTCATTTAGAGACCACCCTCTTTCAAGCTTTAGCAATGTTAATTTACCATTTTGCCCATCATAAATTGATAAATTGCATTTCAGGAATTCTACACATTTTATTATTGACTACACTTTATATTAACATTATACTTATGATTTTATGTATGGAATTCACTAAATGACTTGTGTTGCAAGCCATGATCTCACAAGAAAAAGTTGAAGAGAGAAAGTGGGGTAGAGAATAATGAGTGGAAAGTTGTGAGTGTGAATGTGAGTCTCATTAAATAAAACACTTCTATTTTTGGGTTGTCCTAATTCGAATGGGACACCCAAAATGAAAATTTGTCATAATTCGAGTGGGACGGAGGGAGTACTAGAAAGTACTCTCTCCCTCACATACTAATAATATTAAGGTTTTTATTTTTTTTATGGTTTGTCCCATACGAATTTTTTTTAGTTGTTTTACTCCCCTGTCCCAGAATGATAGTCCCCCTTATTTTATGAGTTTTACGAAGGAACTTTGAGTAATAATTAAGGCTACTTTTAATTATTCTAATAAAATTTTTGAAATTATTCTTGATACACCATTATAAATACTATTAATATAAATTTTAGATTCACATTAACATAATTATAAGTAGCATTTATAACTGCTCAAAGTTCCCTCGTAGTAACAATGAAAAAAGGTGGACTATCTTTCTGGGATGGAGAGAGTATTACTTAAAATGGATAATGAGACTCATTTATCATTTTCACAACAAAAACTTTTGACCCACTTTCTCTCTTCTGGTTTCTTCTACTTTATTTTTCATACTCATAATATTTATTTTTCTTAATTACAATATAAAGTCAAACTAATAACCTTATTCTAGGACGGAGGAAGTATCTTTTAAACAAAAAGAGGGAATATTTTCTTTTCAATTTTAAGGAGAACAAACCATGATCAATAGGTTGATTTTTCATTAACTTATGTTGAATCCCTTGAAAGTGCAAAAGCTAAATAGTGTAATGTTGGTGTTTTTTTTTCTCAAAGCCATTTAAGGAAAGTATTCTTAATTTATAATAGCCACTAGAAAAGATATGTGGGCCCATTATTTAGATATTTGTGGTACAAACCACTCGCTTCGCTAAAGGACGCGTTTTAACTAAATTGTGTAGTAATCCGTATTTAGGTTTTGGTCAACGATGAAGGGGAAAGGGTCATGTGTCATGTACCTGTGTTTCAACTAGCTGACCTAATCTTCGTGTGGCTTGCCGACTGTTTGACCATTTCAAGAGGTCTTTGCTTTTTGAAAATTAAGCAATTGTAATTTATTTTAGGTTCTAAAAAACGCTTGCCTATGACGCCTAGGCAGCTAGGCGTTTATGAACCGCCTAGGTCTCACTTAGAATATTATAACTATGTCTGAATTCTCGGCCCCGCATATGCTCCGTATAAGCCCGCATAGGCGCTAAGCCCAGCTGTGGCGCTTAGCGCTTTTTAGAACCTTGTTTTTTAGTCCGTATCAATTCAAATGCTAAAATTTTAAATTTATTATTTAAGTGTCACATTAAAATTATAATAGATCAGAATTGAATTTTTATACTCTTTCCGTTTTAAAAATATTTATTATTAAAAAACTTAAATTTGTCTGAAAATACTTATTGTTTTACTATTGGTTTAAGGTTTATTATCGAATACACAAGGATTTAAGCGCAAAATACGTGTACAACCCCAAACTTTTCGGACAATCTTACTTAGCACCCAAACTGAATTTGTCTCGGAATAACACTTTGATTTGTCTTTTATTCCACTTTGCATCGTAGCACCTAACGACCTTAGAAATTAACAAAAATGTGTCATGTCATGCCATGCCATGTGCGGGGTATTTTGGTCATTTTCTTTTTAACTTCTAATTAACCTTTAATTTATTGTTCTATTCAATATTAGATTTTATTATTGTATAAAAGAAAAAATATAAACTATTATCTAAAGTAATACATTTTAGTATTTATCTAAAATAATAAACTAACTTAAAAAAGAAAAAGATAAACAAAACCCACTCCATTTCATCCAAATTCGCCCCCTTACCCTCCATTTCACCCCCAACATCTCATCCCTCTTCTTCTTCCTTCATAACCACCATCTCCCTTCTTCATCCTCCTTAACCCCGACCACCAACCCAGTAAGTTGTTAAACAAATCGAGCCAGCTCAAGCTCGACTCGGGCTCGGCTCGTAAAAGCTCGTGTTCAAGTGGGCTCGAAATGAATTCAAGCTCGAGCTCGAACCAGCTTTTCAAACTCGTTTTGTTCTCGTGTTCGGCTTGTTCGTTCGACGAGCTTTGGTCAAACTTGGCTCGATAAGCTTTTGACACATAAAGTTTATGTTCGCTATTGGCTTGTATTTGACTCGTTAAACTCGTATCATTATTGCTTTTGTAATACTTGCACATATAATACATGTATATTATATGTATGTACATAATAATACTCGAACTCGAGCTCGATAAGGCTCAAACTTGAGCTCATTTGATTTCAAATATTTCAAAAAAAAAAGGTCCAAGCTCGACTCGTTAAAACACGAGTTCGAGCGGCTCGCGAAAAGCTCGCGAATGGCTCGAAACTCGATTCGATTCAAACTCACAATCGAGCGGGCTCGAGCTCGAGCTATAAACGTGCTCCAAACTCCAAAGCTACAACCCTACAACCCTCACATTCCCAGCTCATCTTTCCGTCACCACCCATCTCAGCCTTTCCTTCCCTCCACCTGCCCCATGTTCTCCCCTCCCTTCCATGTCAGTCTGCCATGTCTAAATCACCTTGTTTCCCATCACCTAGATACCTTCAGGCTCGTCCTTTTCATCATCGATTTTCGCCATAACCACCATCTCCCTTCTTGACCTGATTCATTACAAAGATCAGATGCATCTTGTCTGTGAAACCCTTTCTAAGACTTATCAAAATAAATCTGGATTTGTGTGTGTATATGTGCGTATGTTTGTGTGTTTATGTGTGTGTGCGTCGATGCGTATGTGTGTGCACATCTATGCGTATGTGTGTGTTTATGCGTGTATGCAATGTCAATATTGTATTCGAGATTAGTATGGTCAAGCATGAGGATATGTGTAGAGGTTCTGTGGAGACGAATTCAAGTTTGGATTTTGAGTTTCATGGTTATGATTTTAATTTCATGGGTACGACTTTTGAATCGTGGTTTTGTTCAAAGGTTATTATTGACTTTGAGTATGTGTTCTTGATTTAGAGTTAGGTTAGAATGGAATTGAGTGGATAATGGCGGTTGCTGGTGGTAGCGGTTGATGGTGACACATACAATGGTTGGTGGTGATGGTGATGGTGAGATGGCAGGAGGTGAAGGTGCTGAGAGGCGGTGGTGGTTGTTGGGTATATTATAATATTTAGTTAAATAGGTTAGTAACCTGCTAAGTGATGGGGAAATTTGAAATATTTAATTGTAATATTCGTTAACTTACTAACTCTCATTAGTGTATTTTAACTTCCATTTGCAGGTTCATCTGCTTGATTTATACATAGTACACATATTATTTTGGTAGTTTAGCAATTTTGTTGTATTTAACATAGTACGCAAATCGATTTGGGTGTTTACTCCAAAATTCCTTAGAATTTTCAACTAGTACAATCGCATATTGATGTTTAACTATACTAGGGTGATAAGGCCTACTCCGAATAATGGTAATAATAATAATATCATAACTCAATGATAATTGCACACATAAGGCCTACTCTAAATAACGATAACAACAACAATAATATAATACTACGAACTAATAGACTTTTTTAAAATAACTAGCTAGTCTTAGGGGAGACCAGGTATAAACAATTTGTATTATTCCGCCAGAATAATTCTCTAATTTAACACGTTAACCCGAAGTAAAGTTGCTTTAATTCAAATTAACTTAATACAATTTGGAATACGTACTAATACACTTTTTTATTTTTATAATGCAACAATATAATAAGCAAATAAATAAATAAAAAAAACTGAATTTTCAAATCAACAAAAAATGGGGCGTGTTGATAAAGTTTTGATCTAAAAGAATGGGCTTTTTTTCTTGGTGAATAACTCAAAATCCAAACTAGTGATTAGTTGGCGAAGATCCTAGGTTCATTTGGATTCAAAATCCCTTATCACCTTAAGAAAATAAGGCAATTCCAACAATGTACTAGATTCATAGCTATAAAATTCAAAAATTTGATATTTATGTGGACTATTCATAAAGTGTCAAATTATCATTTCCAAAATTAAATTTCGAATTCATGAGGTCAAATTATTATTTTTATTAATGATATTTTCAATAATCTTAAAATACGCCTCAAGAAGTATGGAATGAAACATGACATAAAAATATAAGTGAATAGTATAATATAATAATATGACATTTTCAAATACGACACAAAATATGTCATAAGAATACGACATAGAAATACACCATAGAACACGACAATAATATTACAAAAATATGATATATAAATACGAAATTAGATAAGACATAAAAATACTTACAAAAAATATAAATTTTGTTTATCAAAAATTATTTATTCATTAGCAAATTTATTACCACCAATTAACTCAAATTTGAATATATATCATACAAACCATTGGTTATGCTGATACTATTACATGGATATAAAAATTTAATTTTGATACCCATTGTTGAAGTTGTCCTAACGTTCGCATGTACAAGGAAATAGACTGGCTGCAACAACTATTTCACTGGAGTGTTATGATGTGTGGTTGCGATTTTTTGCGACTTCACTTTTGATGTAAATTATTAAGGTTATTATTTAGTTTAGGAGCACCATGTTCATCTTGACTTTTCATCTCACAATAGTTCCTCATCCCATCTATATATATATATACTACCTTTCTCTCTCTCTCTCTCTCTCTCTTTTTTTTTTTTTTTTTTCACAAGAATATACCACCTTAATTCTAAAGTAAAGCGCTACCTGAATTTGGATGTTGATTTATAAACTTTTAGATGATTTTGATAATTTGTAAATGAAAAATTAGGAAGAAATTACGAAAACGCATGTAACTTTCAATAAATAAACTGTGTTTTTGCGTATTATACGCATACAATACAACGTATTAACTAATAACTAAGGATCAAAGAGAAAGAACAGAAAATGGGCAAAATTAACCAAGAGCCACTATAGTAAACAAATGGAAAAGGGCCTAAATTTTTTTATCCATAACATATTAATTTGGTTAAACTATCATTTGGTACAATATTTTTAAATCAAAGCTCTAATAAATTAATCACCAACTACTATTTCCGTCCCAGAGTATATGTCCACCCTCTCATTTACACGGAGATTAAGAGATGGTGGAAGTGACGCAAGTGTTGTGAGTATAAAAGTAAAATATGAGAGAGAATGAGAGGAAATAGTATAGATTTTTTTTTTATAATTTTTGGAACTAGATATATAGTCTGGGACAGATTAAAAAGGAAATGTGGACATATACTATGGGACGAAAACCAAGGGAGTGTTTTTTTTTTTTTTTTTAAACAGGTTGGTACTTTGTAATTGGGAATTTGGGATGGAATATGCCATGTTCCATGCGTGTAGATTTGTAATATGCCATGTTTTTTTGCGTCTGCATATGTCTAATATGGCCTCAACTTGCTTTCTCGTTCATTGCATAATTAAATTTCTAGATTGGAAGAAAAGGTAAATTAAGATATAAAGTTTCACTAGGATAATGACATATTTGGCCATTCATTACAAGTGCTAAATTCATAGAGCAAACTAGGAGTGCTAAAAAGTGGAGCAATTTCACATCAAATATCAATGATGTTGTTGAAACCAAATGTGGAAACGGATCTTGTACTTGCCACACACCCACACGAACAAAATAACAAATGAGACAAGATTTACGTGGTTTGGAGAAATTCTCCTACGTCCACGGGTGGCAACCAAAATCACTATCAAGGTGATTACAAAATGTTTACAAAGTGATCTCTCACTACAAATGTGTCTCTCTCTCTCACATTTGGGTATTTACTAACTTCTGATTGGAACAACGTATAATATTTGAAGAGTTAGTAAATCAAAGAATGAGAGTATTTATAGAAGCCAGGGAGGGGGGCTAAAGGTTATGGATGGTTTCTATTCTAAATTTCCGTTTCTCACTGCTCAATTATAGTGGTTTTATCTGACATTGTTTTAATGTGTTTAATTTAGAGTTTGCTAAGTTAAAGAAGGAAAAAGGAGTTCGAAATTGAGTCTATCGGTAAGGTTGTCTATTTCCAAATCAACACTCAAGAACAAGATCATATTATGCATATGTGCCTACTTCATGGAAAAAGGACGTGATTATTGGTTAGTTGTGGGTGTAGATTCTGGAACATAAAGAGATAAAGACAAGTGACATTGGTTAGATTATTCCAGGTGAGTTGGTTACAATAAAGTACTTTGTACAATAGTTTGACTCAATACAAGGATTGGACTTGGCTAGAAAAAAGTAGGGCACTATCTTTACATCTCCGTACGTATATACCAGTGAAACTAGCAGATAAGATTAGTGGATCCGATAATTGTAATATTTTCTTTATTTATTTCATACTAAGTATTTTCATTGGTTTCCAAATATACTTTGTAATCGATTTGCTTAATCCTATTTAGTGTGTGGTTTTATGTAGCTAGATTTCTCCACAAGTAACCTACATTGAAAAAGAGAAGCAATGGGAATGAATAGAGGGATTTAGAAATTATTAGGATTTGATAAACAAGGCCGAGAAGAAAATTAAATTGGTGAATCTCAATCATCTCTGTGAGATTTACCATTTTGACTCTTTCTTTTGACGCTTACAAATACTTTGAGAAGCACGAATCGTAGATTTTCTCCTTTAGCGACATTTGACATTTTCAATGATATATCTATTATTGTTGTTATTGCTTGCAGAGTTATCTCATTATGATTTTTTAAATTATTTTTTATAATTTTTTTTTCATTGGCCCCACCATCTTTGTTTTTATCTCTACTTCCGTCTTACTTTTTCCTGCAATCATGACAACTTAAAGGCCCCCGAAGCCAATAACTCAATAAGTAATCAGTAAGTAATAAAATGAAAGGCATGGTTATTTTAAAAAAACATAGAAACTTTCATTTGTAGTTTAGAATCTCACGGCTTTAAGGAAAATCAATAATCAATACATTAAAACATAATGTTCACATAAGTGGTCAATGACCGATTTCGATAGGTACCTGAACTAAGGGTTCAATATTTTATATCAATAGTTATCTCCGGGTAAGAACACACATTCATGTCGCGTGTCGGTGCTAATATCAATGTTAGAATCACACATAGGCATGTCATGATGACCCCCATAACCGCGTTTCAACAACATTTTTACCGCATGACTGTGGTTGTTCAACTTAGTAATCATATCAATGTTTTCAGTGGATACCGAATAGTACAACACAAATAACAATTTCTATATATTTAAGGTACTCTGCATACCAATCATTCGATCAAAATGTAATGTACTAGCGATGGATCTCAAGTGACCAAATGGTAAGAGATCAATGAGATCAATGATCAATAGCAAAGGTCATACTCCCTCCGTCCCAGAGTAAGAGTCCTACTTTCCATTTTGGTACGTCCCAGAGTAAGAGTCATATTCCTAAAATGGCAAAGAATCTTTACTATTCACCCCATTCATTCTCTCTCCTATTTTACTTTTATAATCACAACACCATTCAATTCACTATTCTCTCTCACTCATTCTCTCTCTTACTTTGCTTTTACACTCACAACATTTACATCACTTCCAATATTTATTAATATGCGTGCAAATGAGGGGTAGGACTCTTACTCCGGGACGGAAGGAGTACAATTTAAATCCATGAATTTAATCTTTAAAAACAATACTGACCATAAGGAAGTACGAAAATCTATGTTAGGGTCGGAACTCAAAAGACTAAAGAACGTAATCCTTTACCTTAATCATGCGACTCTTCAAGTACCTTGGGACACGTACAAGACGCCTAAGCTTGGTTGCCAAAATCTAACAGTTAAATATTTACAATCAATAATATAGTCGACTTAATTACAGGTATCCCAAGGTACTTGAAGAGTCACATAATTAAGGTACGGGATTACATTCCTTAGTCTTTTGGATTCCTTGGATTTTTGTACTAACTTACTTATGTCAACAATTAAGTTGTTGATACTGTCATGGTCAATATTGTTTTCAAAGATAGAATTTCATTCGTTAAATCATTTCTCTTTGCTATTCATCTCATTGACATCTTACTTTTTTTGTCGCTTGAGATTCATCGTTAGTACACTACATTTGGATCGAATGATTAGTATCGTAAAGTACCTTACATATATTGAAATTGTCATTTGTTTTATATGTACTATCTGGCATCTAGTGATACGATCACTAAGTGGAACAACACAGTCAGGGGTATAAATGACGCTAATGAAACCCGATCACCGGGGTAATCATGACATGCCTATGTGGCATTCTAACATCGATATTGGCTCCACTAGGAATGATATTGAATCTTGTACCTATCGAAATCGGTCATTGACCACTTGTGATTTTAGTTTTGAATGCATTGATTATTGATAATCCTTGTATCCATCTGTTGGTCCCAAAGGGGCAACAAGGGTGTGAAAAATGCTAGAGGGGGGTGAATAGCGTTTTTAAAATTCTTTTCAAACCCTTTTGCAAATCAATGGCAAATGCGCACAACTCTTATTTTGGCTAAGTATAGCGCGCAGCAAGAGTGTGAAATGCACAGCGGAAATTTAAAGCAGCTCTGCGCAGATACTGCGCAGAGATAAAAACGCACGCGCTAAGTTTGAGGCTAAAGAGTGGCGCAAAAATGGTTCTAAGGCAAATGAGCAATATTACAACAGCAAAGTGTAGCAATCTGAAAGATCAAACAAAGCAGTTCATAAATAGTTAAGCAGGAAATATGCAGTAAATATAATGAACACGCTATTTGGAGAGGTTCGATCGATGAAAGATCTACATCCTCTAACAAGATGGTTAGTCTTGGATTTCTAATGGAGATCTTATAATATGAGAGAGTATTACAAATTACAACATTTGAGCTCAATACTAACTCAAGATCTATTATCTATGAAGAACAAATCATAGACTAAACCGGTGTATCTCAAGAAGTTAGATCAAAATGATCAAAGCTTCAAGAGGGGTGTGTGTGACAGAAATTCTGGGCTCTATGAATATGAAAGATGAAGAGCACCAAGAATTCTGGTGATATAGGGCTTTACGATTTGAGCAGGAGTTTGAAGGTTTGAAGATCTTGAAGGCTGTTCTAAGGAATCTGGAAATATTGAGCAGCAGTCTTCAGATCTTCAAGGTTTCTCAATGAAGCATGGAACTCGAGCTCTTGAAGCATGCAAGCTTAAGAAACTTGGAAATGGGAATGAGCAGGCTATTTATAGCTGAGCTTCAAAAACTAGCAGTTGGAGCTCTGAGCAAGGACGATGAGCTGGCACAATATGATTGGTGCGCAGGTGTCCTTTATAGCCGTTGGAGACAGAGCAAGGACAATGAGCTGGCACAATATGATTGGTGCACAGGTGTCCTTTATACCCGTTGAAGACTGAGCATGAAGACCAAATTCAAATCTTCTTCTAGAAGGTTGACAGGTGTCTTCACTTGAAATATTTCTTTGAAGCGTGTCTCCACCAATGGTTTTGCTGAGTGTGCTTATTTTGTCGTTTGTGCACACCTCAGCACTCTGACTCAATCCAAAAAGCGTAGCTTGTCTTGTCGCTTTCCAAGCTTCTAGAATATGAGATCAGGAGATGAGGAATTTGACCAAGGTGGAGTGTTCGCGCACAAAGGTATGCGCATTGCCGGCGTGCATGGATGCTGCGCATGGGCAGCATGCGTACCATGCTTGGTCACTAAAAGATCTCTTCAGAGTTTAGGGAATAAGACCTTGAAAACTGAGCAGGGTCAAATACTGCGCAAGATATCTATGCGCAGTGGCGACCTGCGCAGAGAACATCCTGCACAGTGAAATGAATCCTGCTTAGGAAATCTTCGATCCTTCATAGCTTCAAGTCCTATAATCTAAGCCTATACTATAAAAAGGACTTGGCTAAAAATTGAAGTTATAAACTTCTTTACATGAGGTACTAAAGTCCATAAAAATACTCATAGGTGATGGTATCAATCAATTCTAACAAATGTAGGAGGGTTAAGTGATAAGCATACCCAACAATCTCCCCCTAAATGATTGATGCCATTACCTACTATAGCAAAGGCAATTCATTGTACTTGATAATAACATGTCCATAAAAATGTGAATGGTAACTCATGCCTCAAGCCAATGCACACACTAGCCAGTGCTATAGATTCCTATTCTATCCAAAAGATTAAAACTTACAAGATAGAAATATCATCCAGCGCATACAAATAATATGAGATGTAGTTTTAAGTATGCGTTTAAACTGAATGTTTAAACATCATGCGTAGAAAACATGAGCAGTAAAGATTATGCGCATGAGTTTAAGTAATAATGCATTCAATGTTCCACAAACGAATGGTTTGAATTGAACAAGGTTTTGTGAAAGCATAATGATGCATTCTTCTCATTAAAACTTGAAGGATTATCAGTTACAGAGTACAAGCTTTAAAGAGGAAAAACAAAAGAGTGCGCACAAAAATAAATGCGCACGAAACAAAAAGTATGCGCAACGAGACAAAATCTAAAAAAAACTTACAAAGGAAATACTTAAAAGGAACTAGTCGTTCTGATGTGTTGAGCTTCACGCAGCTGTTCTGAGGCTGTTGAACCTTTTATGAGTTCCACCTTTAAATCTTGAACTTGTCCTGGAACTCAACAGCTTTGCCAACGTAAGTGTTCATGCCTCTGCGCATATCGGCATTGTCATCAACCAGCTCTCTGAACTTTGCTCTGCAGTCCGTCTGGATGGTAGTCTGCGTAGCTTCCAGTCTTGTGTCGGTATGAAGGCGCTGAATGTTGACGCTGGCTTGAATATCTAGCATTGCGTAGTCCATCTTGGCGTTGAACGCAGAACAAAAATCTTTCATAGACTTAGTAATGCATCTACGCACTTCTTCAATATTAATCTTACTTCCATGCGCAGAGCTTCCTTGTCCAATCCTCTCCATCTGAGCTTGAAGATCATCAAATCCTTTAAGTAACCCATCTGCGAGGGTTTTCTTTAGCTTTTTCAGTATATCCCTGAATCCACCATCAATCGCTCCAAAGGTGCACACATTATTGAGTAGTGCGCTGACATTTTTGAGCTGGGCGCTGATGGTTCTCAGGGAGTCCAGGATATGTTGATCCAAAGTTATAGGAACTTGTTCTTGCGCCTTTTCTTGCGCAGGCTCAGAGAGATGATCAGATGAACTTGCCTTTGCACTCTTAGCACTCTCCGTGCTCTCCTTTGCCTCCTTCGCACTTGCCTTTGCCTTTGCTTCCTCCTTCGCTTTCTCCCCCTTAATGGTATCAATCTCCAAACGCTGCATATCTAGACGGTACAGCAAAGCAGTTTGAGCAGTAAGGAGTTGATTCAGCTGCAACTGCGTAGCAACTTGATTCACTTGAACAGAATGCAAGGCTTGCACGATCTGGCGCAGCTCATCCGAAGAGGAAGTAGGAATCTCAGGAGCTGTAGATGAAGGTTTAACTGGAGAAAGATCACTGCTGTCAGAGGCTTCAGAACGAGTGCGGCGCTTCTTCAATCCTTTTGCGCTGCGGCGCACCTTCTGCTTTAGACGAGAAGAAACATGTGCGATATCAGCACTAGGGACAGCTTCTTGAGTAGCTTCGTGCCTTTGCTTCCCCTGAACTGCAGCATCATTTGAATCACCATGAAAATCAGCCTTGCGCTTCATTGTGGTTGGCTTTGAGGGAGCAGGAGCTGGTTTGCTGGTAGGATCTGCCTCTTTGAATGAAATCCCTTTGGTGGATTGAACCAAAGGAATGTCCTTGATCTTTTTGTCACTGGGCGTAGCAATGCCCTTCCCCTTGCGTTTATACGCATCTTCTGAGGCTTCTTGCGCAGCATCAGGTAGAGATCTACATGCACTCTTTTTGGACTTGGCCGCAGGGATTGTGCCTATCCAAGGTTCCTTGTTGGGAGCAGAATCAGACAGCCAGATTTCATAGTATTCAGTGTTACCGATCTCACTGCGCAAATTCTGGAGATGCACTCTGGAGTGGTACTTTGCGTCACAAGACTGCTTCTTGATTGACTGTTCTTCAACATAGGTGGCCAGTTCGCCATAAGTCAATAAGAGTTTAGTTAGAAATCTGCAGTGAGTTCGGTATTTAGTCTTCCCTGCATTCAGCTTCTTGTCATAGCTGGTCATTCCCTTCACAATCTCATTGTAGATAATCTGCGGCCAGTCGATTTGAACTTCGTTGAAGATGGCTGCGCAGTATTCCCACTGCTTTGAGATGAAATGCCCATTATTTCCATTCTTGCAGTTGAGGGAATCTCCAATTATGGTGCACAGGTGATACATCACTTCACCAAATTCCTTTCTGTTATGCATTGGCCACTTCTTGTTTAGAGAAGGAATGCCAATAAGCTTCTGTGCAAGTGCATTTTGATGAACCTCATCATAGTTGACTGAAGTATTATCAACGTTGAAGTTTAGGAGACTGCGAATGTGGTTAGGATGAACTATTACATCACTGTGCTGTACAGTGGCCATGATCATTTCCGTTGGCTTTCCTTCAAGTTGTGCCGGGACAACTTTTGCTGTCTTGAAGAATTCATCTACTAGCGCAGGCGCTATGAAGGTTTGATTAAGAGTGAATAACGGAAGAATGCCAGAGGAACTGAGATGGTGCAGCAGACGACGTCCAACTGCGTCTAGAGAAAGATCTGCCTGAATTAGTTCCCAACCAGGTATGAAGTAAATGTGTCCCTGCGTAAAACAATTGATAGAATTAGACAACCTATTGCACATGGAACTGTGCGCATTTGTAAATAATGCAGATATACCTTGGCACACAAGTTCCATGATAAGCAAAATATTTATGCGCAGAGAATATGAAATGGATGCGCATAAAATAAGAATGCATACGTAGAAAGGGATCATGCGCAGAGAGAACAAATACTTGTAAAGAAGTGTGCGCAGAAAATTAGATAAAACTATATGCGCAGAAAGCTATGCGCAGAACACAAATACTTAGGGATATATCAATTGTTCAAATAAAATATTAAAAAAATGTGAAAAACAAGGAAGAATATTCAAGAACATGAAGAACACCTAAGAACACCGAAAAACAAAAGTAGACAAAATTCAACAAAATACGTATCAAAATGACCGCGTTGACCAGACGATTTCAACTATATAAAGCATAAAGTCAACAGTTGAATAATAAACCCAGAAATCAAGAAAAACAGTTCGTCTGCCATGGAAGTTACGGAGCTCAGATATTGACGAAAAACACATGTAACGACCATTGATCATGTAATAAACTACATGAAGGAGTAGATCAGGTTAATACGAATACATAACAACCAACGATTTCACAAATGATTAACAATTAAGGGAGAAATCGAAAAAGGGAGTTTTGAGACCTCCAAGAGCAACAATGGCGAAAAGTAAGGAGTTGTAATGAAACATACCATGTCATTGACGGTGGGATGCCCTGATTGTTGTTCTAGTTCTTCTTCTTCGTTCTGAGAGTTCCCAAGATTGGAGTGAGAAGAAGAGTCGGAGATGATGATTTCGGGTTGTTGAGATTTGGTTTTCTTAGGCGCCATTGAAATGGTTTGAGGAAAAAAAATTGAGGTTGAAGATAAAGAACAGGAGACGAAAAATGAAGGTTTAGAGCAGAGGTTAGAGAGAGATAGAGAGAGAATTAGAGTAGAGAGAAATAGAGAGAGAAATGGTTTAAGTAGGGAAGGAGGATAGAGAGGTTAGGCGCACGATAGCCGGGAAATATTTGAGAAAAAGTGCAGTGGCGCAGGATAGCATTGCCACGTGTCACTATAGGGAACGTGCGTGAGCAGGCCTATGCGCGCGTGTGAGTGTGAAGTCCTAAGCCGGTCACTGTCGAGTCAACTTCCTCATAAATGTTGAGTCAGTGAAAGGACGTGCGCACGTTAGCAGGGTGACGTGGCCGAATGGGGGACGCGCGTGCGCAGTCTTTGCGCGCGCGTGTGTCAGCGAAGAGAGGCTGACGGCTGTCGCATCACCTTCCTCATTAAATGGTGAGCAGACATTCGCAAGGTGCGCTGTCATTAATCGCAGTTTGCATTAAATGACAATGGGACATGCGCAGGGGTAAAAAGGTAATTTCCCAAGAAAAGTAAAAAAAAATAAAGGCGCGGGAAAATTTTAATTGCACAAGTATCCTTGTGAACTAAGCGTTGACTTTCCAGTCAAGAACCTATGTGCAAAATCTAATGAATAGAACACTTACCTGCGATCCACGATGATTTGCACATGGATAGTCATGTGCAGCGCATTGATAGCGCAGAGATTCTATAAATCTCAGAACTGTTGTTTCATGCGCAGTCATTTGTTGCGCAGGTGTTGCGCAGGGCGCATGAAACTTAACCTATTTTGCACACTTATCAAGCAAATACATTAGTATCAATAAATTATATGGACAAGTTAGCTAAGATTAAGCATACCCATTCTTCCTTTCAAGAGCCCACTTGTTAATTCTTGAGGAGATGATATTAGATGTTGATGACTTTGGTATTAGTACTTGGCAGGATTGGAAACTGCTATGGTGGACATATTATCGCAGAGAATTAGACAATTCTCTTCATGAATCCCATAGTCCACAGGTTGTTGCTTCATCCATAAGATTTGGCAGCAGCAGCTTCCAGCAGCAATATATTCTGCTTCAGTAGTGGAGATAGACACAGCAGCTTGTTTCTTGCTCGCCCATGCTACAAGTCGATTTCCAAGGAAATGACATGTTCCACTTGTGCTCTTCCTGTCAATGGTTCATGCTGCGTAGTCCGCATCTGAAAAACCTAGCAAATCGAAATTCGAATCTTTGGTGTACCAAAGTCCAAGGTTAATAGAGCCAAAAATATATCTAATACATTTTATAGCAGTTATGTGCGCTTCTGAAGAATTAGCATGATAGTGCGCACAGATCCAAACAACATAATATCTTGGCCAACTATCAGAAGATAAAGGAGAGTCAATCATACCTCGATATAGTCTGATCAACTTACCTTTTAAGTCTGTTAAGTTTGTTGCTGGTGGCCATTGGAGTGTCGTATGCTTTAGCATTTTCATGCCCAGACATCTTGATCAAGTCCCTTGTGTACTTTGCTTGATGTGATGAAGATGCCATCATTCAATTGCTTGATTTGAAGCCCAAGGAAGAAGGTGATTTCTCCCATCATGCTCGTCTCAAGTTTGCTTTTCATTTGCTTTTCAAAGCGCTTACAAAGTAACTCATTAGTAGAACCAAATATAATATCATCAACATAGATTTGAACGAGTAAATAATGATCATTATACTTAGCAATAAAAAGAGTTGTATCGATTTTACCGCGCTTGAAGCTTTTCCCTAGTAGGAGTTTTGAAAGAGTATCGTACCATGCTCTTGGAGCTTGATGAAGTCCATACAAAGCTTTCTTGCTTTGATTCTGTGATGCTTCCATTCTCATCCATCTTGTTTCCGAACACCCATTGAAGCGCTTAATATTGGATGAGCTTTTCTTGCACTTCTTGCATAGCATCGATCCAGCTTAAAACATGGAGCACTCTATCAATCTTCTTTGATCCAACATGAGAGATAAACGAATGCTACACCACAAAGTTTGATGCTCTCGATGTGCGAACCCCTACATTTAGATGATAGGAATACGAAGATCAATGGGTATTTCATTTGCTTCCGTATCAGAATCTTCAAGTGTGATTTGCTGAAGCGGTAAAACATCATGCGCGGAATAAGGCATCTGCGCATCAGTAGTAATTACTTTCTTGCGCAGCATCTGAAGTATGCAAATGAGATGGACTGATTCTGAATCTGCTTGATCTACATTCTGCGCAGGAATAGTGTTATTGCGCACCTGTCTAAAAAACTCAGCAGAAGCATCAGAATCATTTGGAGCCAAATATGGCTCAAGGAGAGAATGTACGTCAAATGTAGCATGTTCAGATACTATAATAACTAGAGATTTATTCCATTATGATCACGGAAAGCTTATAGAATGATTGGCATACCCAACGAGAATACCTTCATCTGCTTTGGCGTCGAATTTACCTCTATGCTCTGCCGTTGTAGAGGATATAGCATTTGCAGCCAAAGATCTTGAAGAAAGCAATGTTGGCCGCTCTTTCTCTCCATAGATCGTATGGAGTATTGATGTAGGCTTTGTTGATGAGGTATCTTATTCTGAGTAAAGCATGCACCGTTGACAGCTTCTTCCCAGAAATACATTAGAAGTTCTGCTTCTATTATGATTGTCTATCCATCCTCAATCAACGAGCGATTCTTTCCACAACGCCATTTTGTTGGGGAACTCCAGCAGCAGAGAAATTGTGAAGAATACTATTTGTTGGTTCTTGTTGGTTCTCACAATATTGAGCGACATCGTTGTTCATAAATTCTGTTCCGTTGAAGTATCGAACTCTAACGATGTCTTCTGTGTTTGGAGATTTCGAAGGACAGCAGCCAGGATATCATTGAGATACCACAAGTTGGTCCAATGCTCGCGGTAGTGAGCGTTCCAAACATATGAGGTGAAGCGGTTGTAAGCGTTTTGACATTGGAGCAATCTTGCTGGAGGAAGACTGCTCAGGCTGCTTACTAAGCTGGCATGGTGCTTATACCATTGCTAGCTGCATTCACTTATGTTTTTTGCTACAAAACAAGGATTAGTAATAGAAATTATAGCGGTAAGATCAATAATATAAAAATTGGTCTTACGAGTCCTTGTGAGCAAAATTAGTCCAGAAACACCATTCTTGATATAGCAGTGCGTTGAAGTGAAATGGCATTCCAGACCTTTATCGCATAATTGTGATATGGAGAGCAGGTTGTGCTTGAGACTATCTTTTATGATTAGTCCAAATCCAGTTATGTGCCCTTTGTTGTTGTCATCATATGTTACTGAGTGATTTCTTCCTTCATGCACATCTTTAAGAGTGTTGACATCTCCAGTCGTGTCTAGAATCCACTGTCGATACCAACTGAGCTTGTGAGTGCACAGTGAAGTAGAAGATCTTTTCTACTTGTTGAAACATTGACTTGCGCTCTACAGCAGAGTTATCATTTAAGATCATCAGGCACTTTAAGAGATTCCTTGCGCGGCTGCGGAGTTGGTGATGAAGCAGCTTTGTCAGGTTAGCTCTGGAAAATAGGTACTTGCCATTCTGTCTGCTTGGTGAAGGTGTCCCATTTCCACTAGAGTGAAGGGACCTTTCTTTGATTGTCCTTGGCGCATGCTCAGGTTTCATTTTAGAAACAGCTTCTGAATCGTTGTCAGCATTTGCCACTAAGCAGAGCAGTCCATCCTCAGAGTCAGCATCGTTGTCTTCAGTGTCAGTGTCCAAGTCCTTAGCTCCTTTTCTGCGCAGTTTTCTTTAGCAGCCATTCCGTACTGCTTAGATGTTTTGTGCGCAGGGTTGCTTTTCCTCGTACTCAAATTTTTTGGAGTAGGCATTTTGAAGCGAAATGTCCTGGCTTTCTGCAGTTGTAGCAGACCAAGTCATCTTTCTTTGAGTCTCTATGAGAGAGAATAGGAGGTTTGCTTGAGGATCCACCAAGTTTGGAGAACTGTCTGAATTTGATCTGAGGTTTGAGCAGGCGCAGGAACATGTGAAAAGTTAGCCATTGCCCAAGATTTTGAAGCCATATTGAATCGGCACCCAAGCTGTTAAGCTTGAAAAACAGAAACATGTTTTATGAAGGTGTTTGCTCTGATACCACTTGTTGGTCCCAAAGGGGCAACAAGGGTGTGAAAAATGCTAGAGGGGGGGTGAATAGCGTTTTTAAAATTCTTTTCAAACCCTTTTGCAAATCAATGACAAATGCGCACAACTCTTATTTTGGCTAAGTATAGCGCGCAGCAAGAGTGTGAAATGCACAGCGGAAATTTAAAGCAGCTCTGCGCAGGGTATACTGCGCAGAGATAAAAACGCACGCGCTAAGTTTGAGGCTAAAGAGTGGCGCAAAAATGGTTCTAAGGCAAATGAGCAATAACAATTACAACAGCAAAGTGTAGCAATCTGAAAGATCAAACAAAGCAGTTCATAAATAGTTAAGCAGGAAATATGCAGTAAATATAATGAACACGCTATTTGGAGAGGTTCGGTCGATAAAAGATCTACATCCTCTACCAAGATGGTTAGTCTTGGATTTCTAATGGAGATCTTATAATATGAGAGAGTATTAAAATTACAACATTTGAGCTCAATACTAACTCAAGATCTATTATCTATGAAGAACAAATCCTAGACTAAACCGGTGTATCTCAAGAAGTTAGATCAAAATGATCAAAGCTTCAAGAGGGGTGTGTGTGACAGAAATTCTGGGCTCTATGAATATGAAAGATGAAGAGCACCAATAATTCTGGTGATATAGGGCTTTACGATTTGAGCAGGAGTTTGAAGGTTTGAAGATCTTGAAGGCTGTTCTAAGGAATCTGGAAATATTGAGCAGCAGTCTTCAGATCTTCAAGGTTTCTCAATGAAGCATGAAACTCGAGCTCTTGAAGCATGCAAGCTTAAGAAACTTGGAAATGGGAATGAGCAGGCTATTTATAGCTGAGCTTCAAAAACTAGCCGTTGGAGCTCTGAGCAAGGACGTTGAGCTGGCACAATATGATTGGTGCGCAGGTGTCCTTTATAGCCGTTGGAGACAGAGCAAGGACAATGAGCTGGCATAATATGATTGGTGCGCAGGTGTCCTTTATACCCGTTAAAGACTGAGCATGAAGACCAAATTCAAATCTTCTTCTAGAAGGTTGACAGTTGTCTTCACTTGAAATATTTCTTTGAAGCGTGTCTCCACCAATGGTTTTGCTGAGTGTGCTTATTTTGTCGTTTGTGCACACCTCAGCACTCTGACTCAATCCAAAAAGCGTAGCTTGTCTTGTCGCTTTCCAAGCTTCTAGAATATGAGATCAGGAGATGAGGAATTTGACCAAGGTGGAGTGTTCGCGCACAAAGGTATGCGCATTGCCGGTGCGCATGGATGCTGCGCATGGGCAGCATGCGTACCATGCTTGGTCACTAAAAGATCTCTTCAGAGTTTAGGGAATAAGACCTTGAAAACTGAGCAGGGTCAAATGCTGCGCAAGATATCTATGCGCAGTGGCGACCTGCGCAGAGAACATCCTTCGCAGTGAAATGAATCCTGCTTAGGAAATCTTCGATCCTTCATAGCTTCAAGTCCTATAATCTAAGCCTATACTATAAAAAGGACTTGGCTAAAAATTGAAGTTATAAACTTCTTTACATGAGGTCCTAAAGTCCATAAAAATACTCATAGGTGATGGTATCAATCAATTCTAACAAATGTAGGAGGGTTAAGTGATAAGCATACCCAACACCATCTCCAAATGATTTCTCACACCAGGCTACAATTTTGCACAATGCTTGAAAGCGTTCTACCAAAACCTATTTATGGGCACAAACCATCCAAGGATAAAGATGTATCAAGAGAGAGATGGAACACCAAAATGTTTCTTGGGAAACACCAAATTAAAGTCATCATACATTCACCATGTGGATAATGATGAATGTCCAAAAGGATAATGAATCCTAGATTATTCTAGAATTTGAAGCCAAATCTAACAGATGTCACTCTTACTAATAAATAGTTTCATTTCATTTTTTATAGTAATGGATTTCAATTGAATATTAATGTCAAAATAATTTTTTATTAAAAAAGTTTTAAAATATATAAAAATTAATAAAGTATTAAGTAATTTTTGTTAGCGAAAATTACAGAAAGAACTATTACAAAATAATATAAATACAAATATAAACTGGAAATACAAAAATAAAATGATGGTTGTTGTTGCACGAGTTTAATGCTTTTCACTATCTCCTTAAGACTTATTCGTTCCCTCACCGAGTGTGCTTAAGTTTGGTTGGAACGCTAGTCTCCCAGGATAGAATGTGTGGACTAATGGCACTTTACATTAAAGTTTTCCAGAGAACTGAAATGTGCTTTGGCCAATAACACTACTATCAAAATGAAAGGAGGTCAAAGAAAACGATGAACACAAAGAGATGAAAGGAGGATTGTTTTCTGTGTTGGGTATGTTGTGAACTCTCCCTTGTAGAGGTGCAATGTGCCAAGGATCAAATGATACTGAAAATCTGCTCATTAAGACATAATCATTTTTCAGTTTTTATTCAGCAACTTAATTCGACATAAAGATATTAAACTGAAATTTGCTCATTAATTTTTTATTCAAAATAAAAAATAATAACAAAAGGTGGGTTTGTCTGAGTAGGCAATATTGGTGTCACATTCTTGCCGCAAAACGCGCACATGCTCAAGAACGCTGCTCGCAAGGCAAATTGGAAATTTGATTTGCACCCCTTGCACGCGAGAAAAAGTCTTTATACTACATAATTTTAAACACTACTACTATAGTGCCCAAGTATTTATACCAGTAAAATGTTTCATCTCCTTCCCACATGGGAAGCTCAAAATTGGAGGTCACTTTTCCCTTCCAAGCAAAACTACACTTTGCTTTCAATATGGGAAAAACTCTTTTAACATTTCCAACCCACTCACTTTGAACATAATATACCATTCATCCAAAACTAATTTTAAACAAATAAATAATTGGTTTCATTGTTATCATGGAGTAGAACATAAACCCATAAATAATTTTATATAATTTAATAAAATTACTTTTAAGGAAATAACTCATAATTTCCTTCAAAACACACAATTTTTTCCAACAATTTCTTCATGATAAATTTTTATATTGTTATGCAGTAGACTAATTATAATATTTAGTTAAAATTAATTTGGAAAAAATTAAAATAAAACTATTTTTCAAGACTGATGCTGTACTTATTTGTGTATAAAGAGATCTTTGCAAAGCATTGAAATATTGGTGCAAGTTCACTAGGTTCTTTTGTCAAATATTTTGCCTCACTCTTGGTACGCATGAATCTAGGAAAATATAAATATTTTATTTTCATCATGTAATACATACTTTTATTGTGAAAATTTGGGGAAAAAATGTGTTTTTCTATAATGTTCGCGTACAACTTGTTTTTAAATTGGCGCGGTGGCATTTTTGTAATTAACGGGAAATTGTTTAGCGTTGATCGTAAATGCCATTGGTAGTGTAAAAAAGTGACAGCCATGTATACTGGCAATATTGACACTACCACTAGCACTTTTAATAACTGCCAGTATCAATGTTAAAAAGTGCTAGTGTAATGGCTGACACTTTTAAACACTAACACTGGCACTTATGAATAGTGTCAATTCCAATGCTTATAAACGCCAGTTTGAAATACTGACACTTTGTAATATTAACACTCGCCATTTACGTGCTCCCAGTTATTTACGAAAACGACACCACTTGTTTATACAAACAAATTGCCACAATCATAAATAAAAATAAAAATAAAAATAAAAATAAAAATAAAAATAAAAATAAAAATAAAATAAAAAAAAAATAAAAATAAAAAAAAAAAAAAAATAAAAAAAAAAAAATAAAAAAAAAAAAAAATAAAAAAATAAAAAAAAAAAAAAAAAAAAAAAAAAAATAAAAAAAAAAAAAAATAATAATAATAATAATAATAATAAATAACAATAATAATAATACATAATAATAATAAAAAAAAAATGCACATATTAAAAATGTAATTAAATTTACTTAATTTAAAATAAAATTATGTTAAAATAATATATCCTCATATTATATGTGTAATTTGTGCACTTTTATTTGAAAATAAATAATTAAGTATGAGTATTTTGGTAAAAATAAATAAATTTAATGAGTTTTGTATTGAAACTGATTTTTTTATTTTTTTTTGCTTAGTATTGTGGTCACTAATTCTGAAATAGTTTGGGCCGTTTCATATTCACATATTGTTTCGGTCTCTTGGGCCATATCAACTTCTTACAACCCATTTGGGCCTGTATGATTTATGAACTCATGGTTCAATGATACAAACTTCATTTACTACCTTTGTAATTTAGGCTTATATCACATTGTTAATGATAATATAGAAAGTACACTAAACAATTAGAAAAATCCCATTTAACCTCCAACCGGAATGCCGACTTACCACGATTCCGGGACCGGAGCGTCGATTTAATATGTTGGGTCGTAGTACGTATCGTTAACCTGTCCGGAGATGCAATGTGATGTTTGCCGGAAAACCACGACCGACAATCGGTTCGAGGTTGCAATTGTTGTATTATGAATTGTCTCTATTAAAATGGGGAAACAAGATTTTATTTCAACCATAAGATTGAGGGAAAGAGGGACAATTTCCCTTTCACTAGGGCAAGAAGAGAGCTCAATAATATGTAATGGGTCAAACAGGCCACGAGGTCGTACCCATGTGATATAGTATGGCCTATTACCCTCAAGTGATAACCAATGTAATGGGCCCTCACTTTTGAAGAAATTGAAGGATTTTTTTTTTTTGTACAATCGGAAATGACGAATGAGAAAGATTATTTTGGGACGGAAGTAGTATATCGTACTCCCTATGTCCCTAAATGAGTGTCTATTATCGATAAAACTTTGTCCCAAAATGAGTGTCTTTTTTAGCATAACTTTGTCCCTAATGTTTTTTTTTTTTTTCGATTTTTTTTCACCGGTCTCTTTATTTATACGTGCAAAACTAAATGTTTGGAAATGAGATTACACGATTATATATGAATCTTTGCCACCAATGTGTAAAAAAAGTTGACATTTTCAGATGTCCCTAAAAATGAAATTTGGACACTCATTTAAGGACATAATAATGTATGAGCAAGATAATTTTGGTACTCGATTGGTTCACAAGCGCCAATTGATCTTAGTTGCGAAACTAGCAAAAAAAAAAAAAAACAAAAAAAAACAAAAAGCTAAAACAAACTGAGAAGTTGAAACCCTACTCTACAGCGTTCAAAATACCTTAGCCCTAATTTGTGCAATACATATATTAAGACAAATCTCTCTATTATCAGGGCCCGGTCCTAACATTTTGAGGTGTTGTTCAGAATTTAAAATTAGGTCCTAAGATTAACTGTAAAAATATAACATAAATTATTATTATAATAATATAACTTTATTTTTTTTATATAAATGAAGTATCAAAATTTCTAAACCTCCAAACAATTGTCAAGTTTGTTATTTGAAAAGTATTATCCGTATAACATTCTTTGACGCTAAATCTTTAATCAAGCCTTTAAATCAAAGGAATTAAATAATTAAAGGGCGAAGGAACAATTTGATTGGTTAGAAAAAAATAATATATTCCCTCCATCTCAAAGATATTCACTTTTTTTTTTACGTTAGCGCACTTTGAACAATACTTTTTGTTTTGTTAAATTATCTTAATAAAAATATAAAACTTGTTATTAATGCACTAATTATATTATATTAATAACAAATTTTATACTTTATTAAGATAGTTAGTTTAAATAGAAATTAGTGATTAGAAGCCCTGTGCAAAGGTTCACTTTGCACTGACTTTTTAGTCGGCCCTGTCTATTCTGTCTATTACCTAAGATTAATATATACGATTTTCGGCACTGCATTTTCATGTATGAAATAAGCTTGCATCCGTCATCATAATATATAATCGCTAATATCAATTAAAATATGACAGTTGATAGAGGTGGATCTAGTTACTTTGGAAGGAAAAAAATCAATATAAGAAAATAAAATAAAAAGAGATAATTGATGTATGTATATTGATAATAATCATGAAAGCTAATATACCTTTCAATATGATGAACTAAATAGCATGATTCATGAACGTATGCATCAAAGACTAATTAATTGGCTAATTAATGATGATGAGACCCAAATTAATTGTTTAATTATTTGTGACACTTTCATTTAATCAACAAATCAGATTTCCTATTCGGAAAAATACAGAAATATGCCCCTGAACTTAGGCATTGGATGCAGATATGCCCTTAATGTCGAAAATTGACATATTTGCCCCTAAACTCAACGAAAAATAGGGGTTATTTGACCTCCGTTATCTTTTTCATCCATAATTTAACTTTTCATCTAAAATTTAACTATTACATGACCTAAATTGAATTAAACAACTTGAAAATGGATAAATCGCAAACTATTATATTATATTATCTCGAATAATGATTATTAAAGAATTAAGGAGTTAAATAAAAAAATAAATTTACAAAAGAAACCAACAGCAAGAAAACAAAAAAACAATTTTATCTTCCATCTGCCGTACCCTCCATTCCACCGATTCCAGCCCATCGCCGGCGACGAATCTCATCGTCCACCCATCCCAATCACAACCAACCACCGATACCCCACCTTACTTTACCACTCACTTCCTTCTTCCCTATTCTATTTCAGTTCGTCGCCGCCGAATTTCCTCTCTAGTTTCGACTTCCCTATCTCCTACCCCCTCCCGTCCACCGGGTGGAGTCCACCCTCCATCACCAACCCTTCTCTTCCACCCCAAGCTCCCTCACCTTTTGATTTTTGTAGCTCTTCATAGTTTGGGAAAATGAAAATCCTAATTTTGATAATTTTCTTAGGGTTTTCGAATCATGAATTTACGGGTGAAATCGCCAAATTTGTAAAACACGGTGATGGTTGCAACCTGCAAATTGAGAGAGATGGTGTGGCGGTGGTGATGGTGTGGTGGTTGCAACTTGCAGGTTAAGAGAGATGATGGTTGCAACATGCAAATTAAGAGAGACGGTCTGTTGTAGCGGTGGGTTAGAACTTTTATTTAAGTCCATAATTCTATCATAATTTTTTTTAGGATATATAGTTTGATAGTTAACAATTTATCCTTTATAAGTTGTGTAATTCAATTTAGGGTTGTAATCATTAAATTTTGGATGGAAAAATTAACGGAGGTCAAATTTTCCCTATTATTCATTGAGTTTAGGGGAAAATATGTCAATTTTCGCCTTTAAGGGTATATTTGCATCCAATACCTAAGTTTAGGGCATATTTCTGCATTTTCCCTTTCTCATTCAAATTGTTAATTTGATCATGCTGAAGATTTGAATAGTACATGGATTAAATTACATAAATCACAATACTACACTAGCTACCTGTTTCAAAATATATGTCGATTTAGACTTGTTCACATATATTAAGAAATGTAACAAATTCATGTTGAAAAGACTCAATTTCCCTTAAAATAATGTAATTTTCTATGTGAATAAGTGATTGTACAAAAGATGCTTCACAATCATTAATAAGGGAATAACTGAGACAAAAAACAAAAATAAAAATGCCTTGATAATAGTAAACGACAAATATTTTGAAACAAATTATTTTCCTTAAACTAACAAATATTATGAAACAGAAGGAGTAATAGTGGCAATTATAGTAAGACATAATAATGACAATGGACCACTAATTATCTCCTTAAAATATACTCTTGCATCCCAAATTAAATGTCTTAATTTGATTATGGTAATATGATGTGTACAATGTAATTACGTCTCTCTAACTAGTACGGAGTAACATCTTTGATAGTGAGAGGTTTCAAAGGTAACGGGAAATGATAACGTGTCTCCATTTTTGTACTTGTCCATATTTATTTTGATCAGTAAATTTACACTTTTTTTTTTTGTGTGTGTGTGTGTTACGTATTGTGGAATAGACCCTCCAACACCTAACACCCAAGCAAATCGCAAGAAAATCCGGCACCACAAACAAGCACAAGAAATAAGAAACCCAAAGCAAAAGAACAAAACGAACACAAGAAATTGTTTACCTAGTTCGTCAATATGTTTGACTACGTCTGGGGGCACTACCAAGCCAGGATCTTACACTATAATATGTAAATATGGAGTTACAATGAGTTATGGGGCGGAACATTGTTTATATAGCAAACCTAGAAAGAGTCCTAAACCTAAACATAAGAGGAATCCCAAAATAACTGCAATTTCCGCAACCTGTGAGGCGGCACCAGGCGCCCGCCTGGTCCTATGCAAGCGCCCGCATGCATTAATCCTCCAGGAACCAAAACCTTCTGCCCAAAAGGGCGCCCGCCTGGTCTATACCAGGCGCCCGCTCGCCTGGCTGCTGCAGAATTTTCTTCTCTCCGTTTCCTTTTAGATCTCTACTCCAACATTACGGAAGTAGATATAGTACGTTGTTTTTGTTATCTTTGTGTTCTTTGTGTGTGATACTACTTCTTCCATTTCATAATAATAATAATTTTTATTTAGCTATTCAAAAATATTAGTAATATATTTGTCTTTTCATAACTACTCTTAAGGAAGTCTAAATACTACTCTCATTGAACTCTCTTGAGAAACAATTATGCATAACCCAATAAATGGGAAATTGCAATTTAGTTATCTGAATTTGTTGTCATGTTTCAATTAGGGATGGCCAAACGGAACCGCTAAACCGGCCCAGAATCGGAACCGGAAAGCCCATAACCGCCTTGAACCTTGACGAAAAACCGGAACTGTGTGAACCGGGACCGTTTGTAACACGGGCCGATTCCGTTTATCCCCTCTGAAAACCGTGAACCGGCGGTTACGAACCGCCATGAACCGGCTAGACAGAACCGGAATCGGAACCCTTAGCAAACCGTTAGAAAACCGTCTAAATTATTAGATTTCTAACAGTTTCATCAGAGTTAACCGTTACTACGGGAAATTTGACAAGAAAAGTTGAGTTTTGACTGAATTTTTAGCCAAATTCAATGAATAAAAATAATAAAATTTGTTGAGTATATAAAAGAAAAGAGGACAGACCTCTTTAATTTTTAAAACATTTTTTCTATACCTTTTTGTAAAAAAAAAATCGGTAATAAAATATTATTAAAATTGTTTTTTCTATTAAAAAAATCAAATTTTTTTTAATAAAAAAGAAAACTGTGGACCGATGGTTCCAAACTGTGAACCGGCGGTTCCTAACCGTAACCGTAACCGGAAGAGAAACGGTTCGATTACGGTTCAACCGTATCCGGAACCGTGTTTGGTCATCCATAGTTTCAATTGGTTATCTAATTTGTGTTCATTACAATTTGGTTGCCGAATATATCCTTTTGTTGTAATCAGGTGTAATTTTGGTTAGCCCGTCAAAAACTTAACGAAAATGGATAAAAAAACGCAACAACCTTCTTTCAAAATTACAATGATCATCCCTACAGTTTAAATTATCATACTACGCCTCCTAGCTCTTAACGAATGTTAAGAGCTAGAACTTTGAGATAAAAAAAAATAATAAAAAAATCTGGGTAATCTATTTTTGAATTAATTGAATGAGTAAATATAAAAATTTAATTTCTGAAAATAGAATAAACAATTAGTAAGGTTCATTTATTTTTCCCGTCATTATGGGAACAGATGGGAAGAAAACTAGGTATTTAACCAAACAATCATTTAGGTTTGGCAAAATGGAACAACATATATGGAAAAATCATGATATTCCCCAATTTGCCAAACCTATTCAAACCACAAATGGGAAACCACGTAGTTAGACTTCCGCCGCTGCTTACTCCTTCCACGACTTCGACGACAATTTTTACAACGGAGGAAGATGATTTGACCTCCCCGTTCTCAGATCAAACCGGGACTTCGGCATTGATAGAGGAAATCGTTGGGAGAGAAAAGCGGAGGGGTGGTGGGGAAAAGGGGAGCGGGATGGGCTCGACGAGTTTTGTTGTCGGCGAAATATCGATGTCCGCTGACGGAATCATGCAGACGACTTGGATTCAAGTGAATTTGAACCTGTATTTTAGATTTAGGTTTAGATCGTGGTGGGTGATTTAATTTAATTTAATTTAATTCTTCAAATGTGTTTTTTAATTGTAAATCTTTTTTAATATTTTGCTGAGTATGATTTTGTTGTTTGAATCACTCGACAAGTTTATGGGGTGTTATGGGGGTGTGTTTTCTTAGATTTGATTCGAGAATTTACTATGAATTGTGTTTTGGTGGATATAAGATTGAGTCAAACTTGAAGACGAAGGGATTTTGGGTTGTCAAAGGTTAAGGATTGGGTTATATAAGTCATTTTAACTGAACATGCCAAATTATGTTAGTTATTTTTTTTTTTCATTTGTTAAGCTAGGGTGTACTGGGATGATATAAACGGTAGAGCATTGTAATTTTGAAAGAAGCTTGTTGCATTTTCATCCATATCCGTTAAGTTTTTGACGGGCTAACCAAAATTACACCTGATTGCAACAAAAATACATACTCCCTCCGTCCCACCTCACTTGAGAATTATTTTCATTTTGGTCCGTCCCACTTTACTTGAGACTTCCCAAAATGGTAATTTTCTTATGATATTATATTCAATCTACCACACCCACTCATTCTTTCTTTTCATTTTCACCACACAATTCATTCAACCAACCTACTATTAACCCCACTCATTCTCTCTCTTCATTTTCTACCACACATTTACCTTATTTTATTATTTTTTCTTAGTTACTGTGCCCACCTCTTAGGTCTCAAGTGAGGTGAGACGGAGGGAGTATTCAGCAACCAAATCATAAAGAACACAAATTGGATAACGAATTAACAAACATGTCGGCAAACTCAGGTAACTAAATTACAGTTTGCCCCTCAATAAATTTATCACATAGTTATATTTGAAAGTTTATTGATTTTGACACACTAACTTTATGAACTTTCTTTTTGAGCAACCATACATAAAAAGAAGGACTATCATTTTGAAATATTAACCGATAGCTAATCATTTACACTTCTTCCAAAAATAACTTTATTCGGTTTTGAAAAAAATTGTTATGCTTTAAATTTAGTGGCCTAGGTTGGTGCTCAAATGAGAACCACAATTGCGTGAGGAGGTGGTCTCCCATGAGAACAAGGGGATCCGTCTCATGCATGAGACGGGTCGACCCATAACCCATGGGGCAGCCTCCCAGAGGTCCAATTTTTATTTATTTTTTTGGTTTTTTTTTGAGTTTTTATATTATTTTTTCGGCTTTTCAGCCGTTCACCAAAGTAATAGTTACCATAACTTAATGTAATGACTGTATACATATAAATTAACATTGTTCATAAGTAAACGTAACACCTGTTTTACAAAAACAAAAGCAAGTTTTACCCATTTTTTCAAATGTAATACTAACTATAATTACATGTAACCCAAACAATATCTAAATGTAATTATCATTTATACTGAAATGTAATAATGCTTTTTAAAAAATGTAAAATATTGTGTATTTTGATTTAATTTTTAAAAAGAAAGTAATATTTGAAAAGTAACAACTCATATATGAATGTAATTATTTGTACAAGTAAATGTAACACTTTAATAAAAGAAATTATAACATATTTCTATAGATAATGTAATACTTTTACATGTAACACTAATCAAGTGTTTTTAGCTCTAAAAATGTAAATGGTTGAATTATTATTTTTTCTATACATATGTGTTACAATTATGTATAAACATTATTACATATAAGTAACACGTTCGTTACATTTTAGTTGTAATAAGTATTACTTTTGGCAAACGAAGAAAACATAGAAAAAAACACTGTTACTTTTCTGTATATATGCATTACTTTTATGTATACAAACTGTTACTTTATATGAATACAGTTATTACATTAAGTTTTAGTAACTATTACTTTTGACAAACCGAAAAAAACAAAAAAAACATAAAAAATTTTAAAAAGCAAAAAATTTTTTTTTATTTTTTTTTATTTTTGGGCCTATGGAGGCTGCCACGTGGTAGGTTCCACCCTGGGTCCTGGAGCCGGTTCGTGGGTCGGGCGGGCGGGTCAAAAACCGACCCGTCTCATGGATGAGACAGATCATGCATGTGTGCACACAAGTTTTTGTCTTGAAAAAAACAGTAATGTTTGTAGACCCACAAAATAATTCCACGTTACTTGGATTAGAATCATGAGAACCAAGCATAACTATTAGATTAGAATCAAAATCAAGGGTCCAGATTATAGATACATTGGATACACTTGGATACAATACATAAATTTTGATATTGCACTTGGATACAGTAGTTAAACAAGTAGTGTATCCAAGTGTTGCACTTTGATACAGTAGGTTAAAAACTAATGTATCCAATTATATTTTTGAAAATTAGCTACTGTATCCAAGTATATCAAATGTATCTATAATATGGACCCTTGATTTTGTATTTAATCAAACGGTTATGATTGGTTCTCACGGTTCTCATTTAAAATGGTTCTCACAAGAGCGCGAGCCTAGTAGCCAATTCGATTAAACTTTTAATTAATACAAAACGTGCTTTCGTGTCGTTATTTAAATAAAAAATATTTGTTACAATTACTAATTTTTATATAATTCAATTAAAATGATCATCATCAGAATACAAAAATACACAAAATTTTTGACACATAAATTGAGAAAGATAATCAAAAGGGCAAATTGCAATTTTGACACATAAATTGAGAAAGATAATCAAAAGGGCAAAAATTTTGACACAAAAAATATTTGTTACAATTACTAATTTTTATACAATTCAATTAAAATGATCATCATCAAGGAACCAATTGAAACATCGTGTAAAACTCAGATAACTAAATTGCAATTTGCCCTAATCAAAATCAATCAATAATGTGGAAACACAAACTTACACACATCAAACTGTGTGTTGTGGACACACATAAACACTCTCTTGGCCGCCCACATCTCTCTCCATGATAAGACCCCAATAGGCAAAACAAAATATTTCATTTTTTTTTTCCATACACATTCCATGAACTCCAAGCCACAACTAGTCATTTATCTAAAGTGGAGTCTTAATCATAAAGTGTCTACACTTTTTGGCAGTTTTTAAAGTGCCTCATTTTACAAAATTTTATGGTTATTTTTATCTAGTGATATTTTTTGTCGGCTCTTGAAACTCAAAGACATATCCATTTACATCTTGCATTGTTCTAGAACATCGATACTACAATTTATTATTAGAAAAAACTGCAAATATAGTACCTAAACAATTGGGGTTATTTTGGTTTTGGTACCTGAACTCTCATTTTTTGCACCCGTCATGCCCAAACTTTAATTTTTACTGTATCCGTCATACCTACCACTAACGACATCCACTTTTTTTCGTTAAGTTAGTCATGTGCCATACATGTGACTAAAATTTAAGGGTAAAGATGTCAAATCAAAAACCTCCGGTAAAGAAACACTCTCTGGACACTCTTCTCCATCGACGACGAGAACAAGCCCTCCACGAGCCTCGCCGGCGCTGCCTCAGTTCTCGAGGGCAAAGACAAATGCTACGACGATGACAAAGAAGAGCTGGAAGAAGTTGAGGAGGAGGAGGAAGAAGAAGAAGAAGAAGAAGAAGAAGAAGACGAAGCAGCTCACGAGGAGCCCATCAATTACAGCAACAACAACCTAATCATTTCCGACCACGATGATGAAATTAGGGTTTGTGAAGACGAACCCAATGTCACAAATTTCGAAGCAACGGCCGTTCCAGAACCTTCCCTTGACGATTTAAAGACGATGAAAGATCACATAGATCTCGATTCGCAAAGAAATCTCGAATCCAGGAGTTAGGAATTAACAATTTCAAGCAAGAAATCAGATCTGGGGTTGTTGGGATATTTTCAAATTTTTGGAATCCCGATTTTTGGTTTTGAAATCAAAGATTTTTACACAAGTTATATTTTTGATTCAAGTTATTTATGTGCAATATGTATTTCTGGTTCTTGTAGGTTGTTGTCTGAATGCTAATGAAGAAGAACAAAAGGGGAAGTGCAGTGAGAGGCAGTAGCACGGGTCACAAACGGGGTGTATGTTGAAGAGAGAGGGAGGGGTTGGGCTGGAAGGGTGGTGGCGGCAGTGGGTGGGGAAGGGTGGCCGGTGAATGTGGTTGGGAGTTAGCCGGAGAAGAAGGCTAAGAAAAGATAGGGGTCTTTTTTTTTTATTCTGTAGTACTCTTCCTATTTTACCCCTGCAAAATTGATGACGTGTATGGTCACATGATGATTTAACTGAGAAAAATGGATGTCGTTAGTGGTAGGTATGACGGATACAGTAAAAATTAATGTTTGGGTATGATGGGTGCAAAAAATGAGAGTCCAGGTACCAAATCCAAAATAACCCCAATTGTTCAGGTACTATATTTGCAGTTTTTCCTTATTATTATTCAAAAAAAATTGTGTGAGACGGTCTCACACGTGAGACGAGTTTCATTAAAAGAGTATTTCGTTTGCCTTTTATGGGTGGAGTGGGACAAGCTCATTTCCTCTCTGAACGAGACCCGCTCACGTGTGAAACCGTCTCACACAAGATTTCCTCTAATTTATTATCAAATGAAAATGAAATAAGAGTTAAATATACTTCCATCGTAATCCCCTTAATTATATTTTATTTAATTCTTATCATTGCCTTTTTCAAAAAAGAAAAAAAAACTATATATCAATTTCATTTGATAATAATAACTTTGATTTCTTAGATATCCGATGATCTCAAAACATATCTCTTTACATCACTAAGTTGTTCTAGAAATCAAAATTATTTATTATCAAATGAAAATGAGATGTGAGTTAAATAAACTTCCATCTAGGTCCTCTTATCTTTCCTTTAATTTTTCCATTGCCTTTTCCCTTGTCTTTTTTTCCTTTCGTATTTTCTTTGGCAATAATCTATACTATTGTAAGAATATCTTGTTACATGATTTGTGTAATATCCCATGGGATATCCTTGGTTGGAGTGGTACTTAAAAGTACAACGAATTACCAATGAATACCAATACGTCCAAGGATTTTTGGGTGGAATTCTGATAAGCCAAGTGGACCCAAGATATTTGTATTCATTGGATCAGTGCGTGGTACTTGTGTAACGGATCGGGCCTGCGGGCTCGGGTCGTTACAATTTGCTTTTTAACATATTATTTACACAATTTGCTTTTTAACATATTATTTACACAAGACTTTTTATAACTTATGGAAGAACTAGTTTCCTCCAAAACACACTCATTTGTATATTGTATAAGGTATACCAACATAAAAATGTACTATTTGAATTTATTATATAAGAAACGCAACATTTATTTTAGAAAAAAACTTGTGTGAGACGGTCTCACACATGAGACGGATCTCGTTGAGAGAGTAAATGATTTGCCCCCTACGAGCGAAGCGGGGCAAGCCCATTTCCTCTCTCATCAAGACCCGTCTCATGTTTGAGACCGTCTCACACAAGACTTCCTCTTTATTTTAAGATGCTTCAAAAAAAAAAAAAAAAAAAAAACACAATACTTATTATTAGGTGGTATTAATATATGTTCAAGTATGTTATTATCCTGAAAATTTTTCTTAACTAGTTTTTTTTTTTTTTTTTTTTAATAATACTAGGGACATAAAAAAGTCATAAAAACTTGCTCACAAAATCTTAGGTGTAATGATGTTATTGGTGTTTTTAATTAGAGTGTGGCGAGTCCATTATCGATGCAACCAATAAAATATCGCCACCTCATTTTGTGCCCCTAGCAGTTTTTATTTTTTTAAAAAAATTTATTTCCTTCTCTTTCAGCAACAAATTTTCGCAAAAACATAACATGCACTTCTCAGTTCTCACTTGATCAGCACCATGCAAATATTCAAACGAAAATTATTACTGTAATTAGTTAAGATTTAAGACAAAGTTAACATCGAACATGGAAAAGGTTGAAATGTAGAAACTTACAAGTTTGAAGAACATTCTGCAAATTATTAGTATTAAATTTTACTCCCCTCCGTTCCTAATTGTATGCCATTTTAAGCTTTTTATTTTGTTTCAAAATATTAGTCACTTAATCACTTTAGTCGTTCACTTTTATCTATAAACACACAATCTACTTCATTTAATGATAATAATAAATATTTTCACAACAAACGAGACTGAAAGTATTTCAAAAGCTAAAATACATAAGAATCCATCAATGACAATAAACATTTGACCTACCCCTATTCATTTTCCCTATTCTTTTTTTGTGTAGTCATTTAATGTTAATTCGAAAACATTAATTATGACACCAAAAATATGATAATTATGACACCAAAATTATGATAATTATGAATACTTTAAGAACTTTATTACTCCATCCGTCTCACTATGTTTGGTCACAAGACAAAATTTCGTATTTTAAGAAATCTCAATTAATGACTTGTTCAATTTTTATATTTCCTAGTATACCCTTCTTTAATAGTATGTACATGAGAATTTGTGCGTTATTTTTATACTAAATAGTATTAATTAGCTTGCAAGATGTTAAACTTAATGAAGGGTATAATAGGAAAATAATGTATAAATTTACATTAGTTTTATAAGTGGTCAAACAAAATGAGACAAACAAAAATAGAAATGTGACCAAACATAGTGAGACGGAGGGAGTAAATCATGTTAATATGTGTAAAAAAGTCTAAAATAACTTATATTTTGAAACAGAAAGAATAGCAAATATGCATAAATATCATACCATTATCACTCTATCTTTTATTCCCTTAACATATAACAACAAATCTAATAATAATATTTCTTTATGGTATACATGTACTCCCCCGTTTCTGGTAAGTTGCAACAATTTGTCATTTTGGGCATTCTACTTACTCCCTCCGGTCCAAAATAACCGTCACTCTTGGACCAAAATTTTAGTCCAAAATAATTGTCACTTTTAAGCTAAATGTCTCTTTTAGCCTTGCATTGAAACTTGTTTTCTTTTATTAATTGTCTTAGTGTGAGACATTAATGTAAGAAAGTTGCACACTTAATAGGGGTAAAGTTGGAACTTTTTTCATCAAACCATGATAATAATTGCATTTCTTAAGAGTTGTGCAAATGCAAAAAGAGACAGTTATTTTGGACCGGAGGGAGTAAGTTGCAACAATGCCAAATAAGAAAACTCTTTATTACTTTTATAATCCTCCACTCATTCTCTCTCTTCCTCCCAACCACTCATTATTCTTTACTCATTCTCTCTCTTCCTCTCAACCACTCATTATTCTCCACTCATTTTCTCTCTTTCTTCCAACCACTCATTATTCTCATTTCTTAATTTTTGTGCTTACCTTTCTATGTTGCAATTTACCCGAAGCAGAGGGAGTATAGTTTATAATTGTGAATTAATATCTTTAAAATACTTTTTTTTTAATTAAAAGCTAAGATTATTTGGAACCACTGCTAGTAATGACCTGTCAAATCCTACATTACATAAGCACCACAATAGTGGCCCACTAAACACAAATATTATGGATCAATTTGGCGTACCATGAACGATGTCAGTGATCAATAGTAATATCTCGGGTTTTAGTCCTGAGAATGAAGCAACTTTAAATGTTTTGAAGGGTGAGATTTCTCTTGTGGTCTTATCCAGCTCAAACCAGAATAATCAACACCTATTATGATAAATGGAAACATGTGGTCTAGACAAAAAAATATACTCCATCCGTTTTAAATTATCTGTCGTTTTAGGAATAAAAAAATGTTTCAAAATATCCGTCGCTTTACTATTATCAATGCACTTTTACCATTTTGTCTCAGTAATACCCTTATTAATGATGGTGAAGTATCTCTCATGCAAGCATTTAATCGAAAGTTGAATTATTTAGGGGTAAATGGGTCTTCTTAACATGCATTAATTACATTTCTTAATATATGTGAAAAAATCTAAAGCGACAGATATTTTAAAACGGAGGGAGTATATCACAATCAAAACAAAAACACACATCTTTCTAATGTGTGATTGGGATTTGGGAGCATAAAAACTACAAGCACTCGACTGCAGTCGGTCATAATATCTTTAATATTCGTATTTATAGTTATTTCAAAATAAATGCGGACTATTTGTTTTTTCAAATTTATTTTTGACTTAAATCAAAATTAGTTTTTTATGGATATTCATTTTTGGACAGATGAAATAACATACAAATTAATATTTAAAAGCATTGTTTTTATAACAGTGATTATAATATGACTTCTGTTCCAAATGCTTAGTCATAATCAATTAATTTTATGATCGAGTAAACATCGATCAAATGTTAATGTTAATCTGATTATTACAGTGAAATTATAAAAATCAAATTGATAAATTTTTATTAATTATTTTCATTAAAATGAATAAAATGATATTTATATCTTGTCAAAATTTACTTGTGTTGATCGTAAATAAATTATATAAGATTTTTTTTTCTGAGTGAGACAAGGAGTGTAGTTTTATTAAAAGTGAATAGTTATTTTGAGATGATTTTTTTTAAAAAAGTAAGTCATTTGAGATGAATAGCATATCGAGTGCTCAGAGCGAAATATTATTTGATCGGGATTTCAGAAATGAGGAATGAAGTCGTGTCCGGTTTTACTTGAATGTAATCCGAATATCTCAAGATTTAAATCAGAAGGATCATTGTTGTAGATTAAGATATGAAACTATTATTGATATTTGAAGTGAGATTTCGACCTTTATGAATTGCTATTTTTATATGTTTATTAAAATGAATTCATATTCACCAAAGAGCTCTAGCTCTAGCGGTATCCGGTGTTAGCCTTCATGACACTATAAATGAATATTAATACTCCCTCCGTCTCAAAATAGATGTCGTTTTGAAAGTTAAATTTTGTCTCAAAATACTTGTCGTTTTACTATTTTCAAAGCTTTTTTTTATTGCTCTATACCAATTATACCCTTAATAATGATAGTTAACTATCTTTTACCTAACCATTTAATTACCTAGGTAGTTGAATTACTTTAGGGGTATTTAGGACTTCTTAACATGTATTAATGACATTTCTTAAAATGTGTGAAACACTCCAAAACGACATCTATTTTGAGACGGAAGGAGTAATAAAAAATCATATTCTGGACCAGTGAATAGGGAATTCTAAATTATATTTTCAGTAGTATTTGGCAATTGGCATAGATCATTTTCCTTCTCATTAATTTTCACTCTCTCCTTGGGGCCTTCTGATCAATAATTCCACTTCCCCAAACAGATCTTTCATTCTTCCCCCTTCCTCTTTCTCTCTCTTTTAGAAGTGTTTCCAAGTCCCAATCAATCCCAGAAAGATTTTCTCGAGAACTCTGTTTTATTTGCCAAGAAAAAAAAAATCAACCTTCTTATTACATCCCCTCTATCTACCTGGGTTTTAGTTTTCTTCTATATCATCATCTTGGTAAAGCGATTTTCTCGAGAACTCTGTTTCTTGAGAAAATTTTACTGGGTTTTAGTGTTCTTCTTCAATATCATCATCTGGGTAATAGAACTTTCTTGACAGCTTTGTTTCCTTTTCATTTTCTCAGAAATTTTACCAAGAAATTTTTCTTTCATTCTAGTTTGATTTTGAAGTTGGAAATTTTTCAGTTTGAAATCATACTTCAGCAATTCTTGAGGAACTCCATTTCCAGGTAAGCTCTAAATTCTGCAGTTCTTGCCCTGGTTTTTTTCACTATTTTTTTATTGGTATTGAATTTATTTGCTTTTTAATAAGCTGTATGAATTTGAATTTAATGTGTTTATTTGCTTGATTATAAAGTGGGATTCAATTTCGTTGAATTTAATTTGGTTTCATTCGATTGATTAGGTATCAGAAATGTCTTTTTACCTTTCAATTATCCCATACTTATTACCTCTGTCTCAAATTAATAGTCTCGTTTGAATTTCTAAATATTTTAAAATTACAATATAAATTTGAAAATTCAGTAATTTTGAAGCTTAAATTTTAAAAATGAGGCTAACTTTCGGATTTCGAACCGCTGCACCGATGTGAAAATTGCACAACGTTTTGTAAAACGTTTTCTACCTAATATAAAACGTGTACTTGCAAATGTAAAACGTTTTTTAGGAGCTAACACTTTTTCGGTCGTTTTTACGTTGTGTAGTGCACTAAAACGTTGTGTAGAAAACGTTTTACAATATGTTGTGCAACTTTCACATCGGTACAGCGGTGCACCGAATCTCGGTTCAGCGGTTCCATAGTATTTTCTTTATCCTTTTTTGCTTCCAGAACATTTCTAGGAGTATTTAAGTAGTCATTAAAGATTTTTTTTGTGTTTCAAGCATATCCATTATGCAGCTTGTTTGGAAGATCTCTGATTAAATAAACCCTTTTCTAATCAATACACTTTCTATTTCACCAAACGTTGAATTATAATAAAGGAAAAATTAATGTCCTTTATGATTTTGAAAGAGGGAATCATCCTTAATCATTTGAGAATGTTCTTTGCACATTCTCAACATTCTGATTGCTCATATGAATCAATCTCGCTAATTCAATTTAGTTTAAAGTAATGTTGTCACATTGCATGACATCTCCAAGATAAAAAATGGATAATCATTTTGGGACGGATATCTTTCCAAAACGTACCATGCTCTTATTTTTTTGCTAGTATTTGTTAGCAAGACCCAAGTTGACTTATGTTGACTCGAACCTAGCTAATGCTATTCAAGAAGTAAACTTTTGTATAGATGCATTCTTGTTCTAGGATCCTGGTTACTGGTATTTGTTAGCTAGAGACAAGTTGACTCGTTCCGCACCGACTGCGTTCCGACCGAAACAGACCGGAACGGAACATAATTTATAACTATGATTCTATAAAGTTTTACATTCAAGATGTAAACTTCCATAAATGTGTATTCTTGTTCTATGATCATGGTTAGTATTTGTTTTATGGCACCAATGTAATTTAGGTTGAATATTTTTGAAACAAAATACTTAGAAATTTGTTCTTAAAATACATGTAAGCTGATTATAAAGCATATAAAAAATTAAAGTACTATTCTATGGAAGGATCTTAAAAGGTAGATATCTTTCATTTTCTTTAATGATAGTCCATAACTAAAAACAAATTGACCTCATAACGTCAGCTCACCCCTTAACTAATATTCATGTCTCTTTCATTCTCTATCTGTATTATTATTATTTCATTTTTTTTAATTTGTTTATTTAGCAATATTAATTGAATGGACACCCCCATTTATTTAATTTAATGCAGGGGGTGGGACGATTGCTGAATGATTGTTCCTTAGCTGCAACATTCCAAGAATGGGAACCGATGCCAATAATGGATCTTCTGATCAAACGGATCTCGCCCTTCTCAAATGACCATTTTACCCCTCACATTATTCTTAATGGCGAAACACCCTGCACCTCTCTGCCTCCAACTAGTTCTTGCGTTTTCCTGCATTTTCCCGCTGATTGTTGCAGCAAGTGATGAGACCGGAGCCCTTCTCGAGTTCAAGAAACAGCTCGTTGATCCGTTACATTATTTGGATTCATGGAAAGAAACGGACTCCCCGTGTCAGTTTTATGGGATCTCTTGTGATAAAAATACGGGTCTGATAACTGGGATTATGCTTGATAATATTTCCATTTCGGGTCTGATATCTCCTTCATTATCTGAGCTCAAGAGCCTAAATTCTATTGTCTTGACTTCAAATTCTCTTTCGGGTAGTCTGCCACCTCAGTTGAGTAACTGCGGGAATCTCAAACTGTTAAATGTAAGTGGTAACCATTTGAACGGAAATGTGCCTGATTTATCCAATCTGACCAACTTGGTTAGTTTTGATATCTCCGATAATGCATTTTCCGGGGAGTTTCCGGCATGGGTTGGGAGTTTGACCGGTTTGACTTGGTTAAGCGTTGGTGATAACAACTATGATCCGAGCAAAGTTCCTGATAGTATTGGGAATTTAAAGAACTTGACTTATCTTTATCTCGCGGGTTGCAATTTGGAAGGCGAAATTCCAGAGTCTATTTTTCTACTGAAGGCCCTGGGGACGTTGGATATTTCAAATAACAGTTTGACTGGCGGTCTTTCGAAAGGAATATCGAAGCTTCAAAATTTGTGGAAAATCGAGCTTTATGGAAATAATTTGACCGGAGAAATCCCTAGGGAGCTTGCAGACCTCACTCTCTTGCAAGAATTTGACATTTCCATGAACAAAATGTATGGAAAACTACCCGTTGAAATTGGGAATTTGAAGCATTTGACTGTATTTCAGGTGTTTAAAAACAACTTCTCCGGCGAACTACCTCCCGGATTTGGTGAAATGCGTAATATTTTTGCCATTTCTCTCTATGAAAACAGTTTCTCCGGCGTTTTCCCGGAAAACTTTGGAAAGTATTTACCACTGGATAGTATAGACATTTCTGAGAACAAATTTTCTGGTCCGTTTCCGAGATTCTTGTGTGCGAATGGAAAGTTAACTAAGTTGTTGGCGTTGGAGAATAATTTCTCTGGCGAGTTTCCGGCGACCTATGCTGACTGCAAGTCGTTGGAGAGGCTGAGGATCAATCAGAACCAACTATCCGGAATAATCCCAGATGGCGTTTGGGCATTACCGATTGTGGGAATGATCGATCTCAGTGACAATGATTTTAGTGGAGTGATTTCTTCGAGTATTGGTGTTTCAACTAGCTTAACTCAATTGGTTCTGATGAACAATAGATTTTCTGGTGAACTACCTACGGAACTTGGGCAGCTCAGGCAGCTCGAGAGGCTCCATCTAAGCAACAATAAATTTTCCGGGAAAATCCCATCTGACATTGGTAATCTGAATCAGTTGTTGTATTTGCATTTGGAGAACAACTCGTTGACCGGGTCAATACCGTCGGAGTTGGGTCGGTGCGATAACTTGGTGGAGTTGAATCTTGGGTCAAATGCATTGACCGGTGGCATTCCCGATACATTTTCATCAATAGCCTCTTTGAATGTTCTGGATCTTTCCGGAAACAAGTTGACTGGCTCGATTCCGAAGAGTTTGCAGAAACTTAAGTTGAGTTCTATTGATTTGTCGAATAACCAGCTGTCGGGGACGGTCCCACCGGGTCTTTTGACAGTTGGCGATGACAGGACTTTTTCTGGGAACAAGAGACTTTGTGTAGATGAAAAGACCGGGAGCAAGTCAACGTTGGGGTTGACCGTTTGTGCTGGGAAGCATAATCGGGAACGGAACCATAAGCTAGTAATCATCGGGGTCATATTACTTTCCTTAGCGGTTTTCATCGGAGGGTTATTGTTGGTGAGTTATCGGAACTTTAAGCTCAGTGAATCCGACACGGACGAACCTTTTGGAGATAGTAAAGGATTAGATCCTAGCTGGAAGCTCGAGAATTTCCATCCAATAGAATTTGATGTTGATGAGTTGTGCGATTTAGATGAAGAAAATTTGATCGGGACTGGCGGCACCGGAAAAGTTTACCGCCTCGATTTAAAGAAAGGTGGCGGCACGGTGGCGGTGAAGCAACTCTTGAATGGAAACACTGCTACTGTTTTGAAAGCTGAAATGGGGATTCTTGGAAAGATTAGGCATCGGAATATATTAAAACTATACGCGGTTTTAGTGAAAGGTGGTTCGAGTTTCTTGGTCTTCGAGCATATGGTGAATGGGAATTTGTTTGAAGCGTTACAACGTGAAGTCAAAGGGGGGTTACCGGAATTAGATTGGTTTCAACGGTATAAGATCGCGTTGGGAGCTGCTAAAGGGATAGCTTATTTGCATCACGATTGTTCACCGTCGATCACTCATCGAGATATTAAGTCGGCCAATATTTTGCTCGATGAAGATTATGAACCGAAAATTTCTGATTTTGGAGTTGCTAAGGTTGTCGGAGGGCCTTTTTCAGGTTCTGAGTCCGGCTCTTTCGCAGGCACTCATGGTTACATTGCCCCTGGTGAGTTTCATAATGTTTTTATTAATACTTCCGTCCCTAAATACATGTACGAGTATATTTTTACATTTTTTGTTTTTCCAAAATAAATGTCATTTTTATAAAATCTTTGTCCCTAAATTTTTTTTAACCTCACAAGTCATTATATACTCGCAACACAAAATATTGAAAGTGGATACAAGATTATTTACGCATATTTGCCATTTAAATGTATAAAAAGTGAACATTTCGGATTGCCTCCTAGATTTAGTGATGCTAGTTAAGGAAGATGATGTATACTCCCTCCGTCCCACCTCACTTGAGACCTAAGAGGTGGGCACAATAACTAAGGAAAAATAATAAAGTAAAGAAAATGTGTGGTAGAAAATGAAGAGAGAGAATGAGTGGGGTAAATAGTAGTGTTGATTGAATAAATTGAGTGGTGGAAAATGAAGAGAGAGAATAAGTGGTGGGGTAGTTTGAATATAAAATAATAAAAAGATGGCTATTTTGGGAAGTCTCAAGTGAAGTGGGACGGACCAAAATAGAAATAAGTCTCAAGTGAGGTAGGACGGAGGGAGTATACATCTAAAATATTGGACATGAATTAACAGAAGTCTTGTTGTATAACGGTACAACCCACTGAAGCACATTTAGCAAAGTATTTTTTTGCTTATGTATGTGGTGGCATTACTCTTATTAGTCGCTAACGGTACAACCCATTGAAGCACATTTGGTGCAGCTTTTTGTTTATGTAGAAGCATTAGTACTCTTATTAGTCGTTGATGGTACAACCCACTGAAGCACAGTTGGCAAAGCTTTATGTGTATGCAGTAGCATTAGGACTCTTATTAGTCGTTAATGGTACAACCCACTGAAGCACATTTCGTAAAACTTTATGTTCATGTAGTAGCATTAGTAAAGCTTTTTGTTTATAGCATTACTCTTATTTGCCGTTATTCGTTAATGGTACAGCCCATTGAAGCACATGTGGTAAAGCTTTTTGTTTGCTACGTAGCATTACTTTTAATTGTTGCTAATGGTACAACCCACTGAAGCGTATTCGGTAAAGTTTGTGTTAATGCAGTAGTGGCGGACCAAAGTTTACTTAAACTGGTGCAAGTGCATCCACTCGATTAATTATTTTTCTAGTTTAATGGTACAAAGCTAGGTTTTTAACTTACGAAAAGCATTTTGGACCTTTGTAGTGTAATTTCTGATACCATGTTAAACTAGAGAGAAAGAATAATATTTAGGGTTTCAAAGCTTGATCATATTATTGATTTTGATATGGTTTTATAGTATATCAAAGAGAATCCTATTTAGGAAAGGATTCTAAAGAGTAGGCAACAAGAAAGATCAATTCTAATATATCTAAATATCTATCACATCTGTAATTAATAGCAATCGGATCTCCTAAACCCATTAGGAGGAGATCCATATTCCGTAACAGTTACTGATTGTAACATAAGTGCTTCCATGTGTTGTAATGGTACAACCCACTAAAACTCATTTGGTAAAGAGATCTGTTTACGTAGAATTACTCTTATTAGTCATTGATCTGTTTATATTTCTTGCTGCAGAATTGGCATACACCCTCAAAGTTACCGAAAAGAGTGATGTCTACAGCTTTGGGGTCGTGCTACTAGAACTAGTGACGGGTAGAAAAGCGATCGAGGAGGCGTTTGGAGAAGGTAAAGACATAGTTTATTGGGTAATGACTCATCTTCATGACCGTGAAAACGTCCTCAAAGTTCTTGACCAAAAGTTGGTCACGGAGCTTGTTCGAGAGGACATGCTAAAGGTCTTGAAAATTGCTGTGCTCTGTACTACCAAGCTCCCGAATCTAAGACCGAGCATGAGAGATGTGGTCAAGTTGCTTGCTGATGCGGAGCCATTTCCGGTGATGGCCGAAGACAATTGTGACAAGAATGGAAAGGTTTTCCCTTAGTTGCTTTTTTTTTGCTTATAGGTTCAATATCTTCTTGTAATATAAATCCTGGGAATTTTTCAGGTCTGTAAAATTGGTTTTTTTTTTTTTTTTTTTTTTCAGTTTAGAAAGTTCATCTGACAATTGAGATGAATGGGTGTGCTTTATATTTTGTTGTAAGGTGTAAAATGGTAGTCTCATTGGGAGCTTTTTAAATTGTGGTGTAAAAGCCCCCATTTGCTAAATTTTATTCAGTACTACTTTATTTATTTTAGTTATTTGTTTTTTATTTTGTGTAATTTTACTCGTATTTTATTTCAAGTGGTATTTGCTTAGCAATTATACTATGGTGGTATGCTTCTTGCTTGAGGCCTATATATATAAGTGCCTTTCGGAATAATAGCTATTCAAATAAAATGAGATAGTTATAGTGATTATATTGATTTAGTTCTTGTTATTTGTCAATTTTTTTATCTGTACATTTAACGCACGTGTGTTAGACTAGTTTTAATTTAAAAAAAAAACAAGTTTTAAGATGGAGGGAGACAGGGTCCGAGGGAGTGTTTCCTTTCACAATATTATCCATTTATACCCTTTATTTTAACGTTTTGGGATCTTTATTTCGTATTTTTGATTTTTGTTTTAATTTTCTTATTAGTAGTAGTATGGTTTTATATCATAGGCTGACAGTTTCTAAGCCATTTTAGTTTCTTAGCCATGTTATAGATTGCGATAGGATGTAACCAAAGTTGGGATCGAAAGTTTTTGGATCTCAATGCATATGAAAATGAGTTTCTTTATAAACTAAAATGAGTTTCTTTATGAAAATGAGTTTCTTTATAAACTAAATTCGGTCATTCTCACAGGTATATCGGAATCATGAGCCTTCGTTCCAAGCGATTTGTAATTTTGTTTGTGATCCTACTAATTTTGAATTGTTGTTGTCTCCCTCTTTGATTATTTACTCTCTGGGTATTAAGTGTAATATTTTCTGAGGATGCGACCTACCTTACAAGCTGTTTTTGTTTAGACAAATTCTTGCGTGCGGCAAGCCCAGATCTACTCCGCTGCTTCTCACGTCCTTCTGCTCCGCTATAGCCGACCGTCGGATTCAGCCCTCCCACTTCCCAGATCGCGACACGTGTCTTTCCTTAAAAAAAACCCCAATAACTTTAAAATGCTATATCTTGAGATTTATAACTCAGATTTTTTTTTTTAAAAAAAAATATCGTTGTGTTCGTATCGACGAGACGAATAAAACTACATAGGTAATGATATGTTTTGATTTTTTTTTTTTTAAAAAACATATTTTTTTACACACAAAAAGTTTGAGTTGCTTGTCAGCTGAGATGTAACACTCTTGTTCATGATAAAAGTAACAGTTTCATCTTCAAAAAGTAACACTTTTTATAGTCAAATGTAACATCAATTTTACAAAAAAATAAAATAAATTGTTTTGATAGTTTTTGTGGTTAAAAAAGTAATATTTGAGTGTAACAAAGTGAATATATGATTAAATTTTTTATATAGATGAATGTTACAGTTTTATTTAGTAAATGTTACTTTTCTTCTTAAAAAAAGAGTAAAAATTCATATATATAATCGGGTTTGCATTTCAATTGTTACATTCTCAATAAAAAAATGTTACATTTTCATATATAATGTTACATTTAAGAATATAATCGGTTACAATTTGGGAAAAAATATTACTTTCATTTTTTATAAAATGTAATATTAGTTTAGTTTGTTAATCTTATGTTAATTTTGAAAAAAAAAAGTGTTACATTTGAAAAAAAGAGTGTTTACATTCTTTTATAAAAAGTGTGACATTAGTTTGTTGTCAATCTTTATGTTATCTTAATCTATTGCAGCAAAATTGTGGTACATTTTTTTAAAAAAGTGTTACATTTGAAAAAAAGAGTGTTACATTCCTTTATAAAAATTGTGACATTGGTTTTAGTTGTCATTATTTATGTTATATTTAATATATTGCAGCAAAATTGTGGTACATTTGAAAAAAAAAGTGTTACATTTGAAAAAAAAGTGTTACATTTCGTTATAATAAGTGTTACTTTTGTTGGGAGGAAAAAA
>JAOWBW010001030.1:397150-488791 GCA_026119855.1 Campanula takesimana | reverse complement strand
GAAATTCCTTGGAGGTCCTTCGACCCTAAATTCCAATATAGTCCTTTTATTTAAGATTCGTTCTATTGTGTGTGACCCTCTAGGATTATGCTAAGTTGGCAATGGGCTCAAACATGATTCCATAAGATATGATTAGTTCTAGCAAACCGTCATACCTACCCAAATAGTATAACTAGATACAAGTTCGCATTCCTTTAGAATATGTCACAATCCCTTTGTCCACGATATCATGAACACAAGTCATGGTCAAAACAGTCAACTTGTTTTGTTCAATACTTTCTCGATTCCGAATATGTTGATAATTCAAATGCTATTGATCCAATCAATCCATTTGAGTCCGGCCGAACATTTCATCAACATCATTCCTTCGAGGGGCCCAAGTTGACATTTCTCCGTGGAGGGACAAATCCATTTAGCTTATTATTCTTCCCAACGGGAATCCGATTATGCCAATCATACGCTTTATAACTACCGTGTTAAGGCAGCGTTTGAATATGTCAAACATAATGTTCATCAAGTGGAAGACTATAATAACTTCATGTCTAAGGATTCAAATGACATAACTAATATGAGATATATGTATGACATAGACCATGACATAAATCTCATATAGCGGGTCATGTCCAGTACCTTTGTTCCAAACAAGTACCCATAAATCTAACATGATCATCCCATGATCATTTAGCCTTTATACTAGTGCTTAACAAGCACTAGGGACGGGGATTATTATAAGTAAACATGAACAACAATAATAATCAAAACATCTCTTTATTGATATGAAATAAATGATAACAATTACAACGTTTATTAAACGTGCCTAGGACACCACTACCAACACAAAGATCCATCTATGGATTGAAGCAAGCTTCTAGGAGTTGGAATCTCCGTTTTGATGAATCGGTCAAAGAGTTCTGTTTCATCAAGAACAAAGATGAGCCTTGTGTATACAAGAAGATTAGTGGGAGCATAGTGCTATTCCTTATTTTATACGTGGATGACATATTGCTCATTGGAAACGACATTCCTACACTTCAGTCTGTGAAGACTTGGTTAGGAAAGTGCTTCGCAATGAAAGATATGGGTGAAGCCGCATATATACTTGGCATTAAGATCTATATAGATAGATCAAGGAGGCTACTTGATTTAAGCCAAAGTACATACATTGACAAGGTCATTAGAAGATTCCGTATGGAAAATTCTAAGAGAGGCACCTTGCCCGTGTTACATGGAGTTTCTCTAAGCAAGACTCAATGTCCTAAGACAAAACATGAGCGTGAGAAAATGAATGATGTTCCATATGCTTCGGCAATTGGGTCCATCATGTATGCCATGATTTGTACTAGGCCGGATGTGTCTTTTGCTTTGAGCATGACAAGTAGATACCAATCCGACCCTGGCGAAAATCACTGGATAGCTGTAAAAGCGATTCTTAAGTACTTGAGAAGAACTAAAGACTCGTTTTTGGTCAATGGAGGAATGGAAGATGATCTCGTTGTAAATGCTTACACGGATGCAAGCTTCCAAACCAACAAAGATGATAGCCAATCGCAATCGGGTTTTGTGTTTATGTTAATTGGTGGAGCTGTAAGCTGGAAGATGTAGACACCCCGCCTTGGACCTCTCACCCCGATTGCATACAAAGTATTTTTATTTAACTTATTTTTGTTGATTTCTGTTACTTCGGTTAAGTTCCTAACTGATTCCGTTAGTTTTGGACTAAACTGCATAACAGAGTTAACTTTTAGGGTCATTCTGTCATTCTCTCATTTTTCACCCGCGGGCGCTTCCGGCACTGCCAGTGAGCCGCGCGCGCGTCCCGCCCCAAAAGCCGGACCCGCGCGCTTCCCACTTTGGCAGTAACGGATTGCACCTTATTTCCCTCCCTTTTCTTATTTACAATCATCTTTTCTTAATCACAAAAACCATCTTTTTACATCCACATTCATCCCCCCTTTTCTCATTAACTCCCAATCCCAAATTCTAAGTCTTTTCCCAAAAACTAATATTTCTTTCATTTATTATTTGATTTCTTTTATTTCTTTTATTTTTCTTTTATTCATTTATCTTATTTGTGATTGGCCCATTCCATTTCACATGGATAACCAATTTCCCTCCATCATTTCCCTCTCTTTTTTACCTATAAAAACCATCATCTTCTACCTTGGAAAAGGACTTCTTTTTTGGACTCCAACCTGGATTCACCAACGACATTATACACAAATTCTCCCAACAAGAGTTCTTAGTAACAAGACTCTACACAAATTGTTTTACAACAATTTCATTACAACAATAACACTTTCAAGTCAAGGTTCAAAGTCCTCTTTCTCAAGGTACAACTCCATTTTCTTCCTTTGTTTTCTTCTTCTTGATGTATGCAATCCCCATTAATGGGACATGACCAACATGACTACTTCACATATTGAAGTTAGTTAAGGTTATCTCCCTACATTTTAATCTTAACTTTAATTCACCATGTTAATTTCTCTTCATCTCTTAATGTAATTCTTTAACATTACTTGTTACATGTAATCTTTATCATTAAATAAATAAAACAATTCTATTTTATTTCCCCTTTATTTCCCCTTTTCTTCTCATCACAATTGTTAGCACATTTCTATTTAATTAATTGAAGGACATGTAAATATTAGAACACCAATAGTAGCAAGACCCGCGTAAGCGGGGCGGAGTGGGTGTTTAAGTACTTCCCACTCCGTCACCTAACCCCCGAACCCTTCTCTCCCGAATCTCTGGTTTTGTACATAAATTAGGCTATTTCTAGGTTTTTCTTATGTTCCTTTAAAAACATAGGTGGCGACTCTAAACAATCTAAAACAAGTTAGACATCCTAGGATAATTCACCGCTCTAGCCAAGACGTGGTTCCCCGGGGTATCTACAGTGGCGACTCCGCTGGGGATGTATTAGAGGGTTAAACTTGCGTTTTTAACTTTTGGTGTTCTTATTACTGTTTTCTGGGCATTCTGGTAAAAAGGGTGGGAAGCGCGCGCCTCTGGCCTTCTTGGCCTAAAGCGCGCGCGTCCGACCCCAATTACCAGAATCGCATGCCTCCTTTCTTGTCCTTCCATTCCATGTTTCTGTGCTAATAAATTCTGCAGGGGAAAGCATTTTTATTTAGGGTCAAGGCAATCCCTTGAACCCGCTGATTTAAAGGTTCTCACCCAGAAGCGGGCACCTCTGCCCTTCTTCCTCTCACGCGCGCGCCTTCCGCATAGGCAACCCAATGCGCGCGCTTCTGGGCGCATTCCCAGAAACAGAACAGTGCACAGAAAGCAGAACAGAGCAGAATGACAGTGTGTGGGCACCGGGCCTGCATACAATTTCTTTTACTTTCTGTTTATTTTTATCGGTCACATGGGTGATTCGAAAGTTGTAATTATGTGCTTATTTGTTTTTTTATTTATTTCTTTTGAAAAAAAAAAAAAATTATTTGTCACATGTTAGACCTCACACTACATGCACATATTCTTATCAACTGCTCACTATCGAGTCGCACAAGTCCAACCCCAAACCCGTCGAGGCCCGTCCTAGAAAGTTTCAAGCTCCACTCGACCTTGGCTCTTTCGAAGCGGTAAACCTCAGCCCGTGGCGTAGTTCATGACTACATGCCGGGGGTGACCTTTGAGCCTCATATTCAAGCCGAGCACAAACCACACAATTCTAGTCTAGGGTCTAACACTCCGTGACCAAGTCGGTTTTTCATGTGCCGAGATTTCCCTAAACTAATGTCTTCAAATCATACATGCCAACTAGTTGCAATGGACGAAATAAAACTCCGTCCCCAAAAGTGGTTATTTTGGACGAAAATAAAAATCCGTCCCCGCATGTATGATTTACTACATTAATTTAGTTTAATCCCGACACATGTAGGATTCAGAAGCGTGGTGGAATCCGATGATGGGACCGCGAGATGGTCTATATACTAGTGTGACGATTCCACTATTTTCCTAGAAACCCCAAAAAGGACCACGTCCTTCCGACTTTGTAAATAAAAAAAAAAAAAAAAAAAAAAAAAGAGTCGTTTTTCCTTATGTGGTTGAGTCTTTTTCTTTGTTTGTGGGTTAATTCATTTTATCCAAAAGGTGTTTGTGGGGCCAATCTAAGATCAACCGTGCTCTTCCAATAGGTCCAATGGCTTCCAACGGCAACAACAACAATGGTGGAAATGATTTCGTGTCCAACGAAGGGTTACTCAACGTAATGAAATCAATGGGGGAACAAATGGATAGGATTGTCGAGGATGCCCGCCGTAAAGACAATTTGTGGCAAGCCCGTTTCGATATCGACAAGAGGATTCACAAAGAAGAGGTTTCCGAACTCAAGGCTCGTCTTGATTATGAAAGAAGAATTCACGAGGAAGAGGTTTCCGAACTTAAAGCCCATTTGCAAGAGCTCACCGACAGCAAAGCAAAGTGCAATGATAAAGCATGCTCAAGTGGCCTGACCCTCAAAAGCTACAAAGGTACCACCAACAACCGAGTTTTCACTCCTCTCCAAGGAGTAACCCAAGCCGAGGCATTTGAAATTTTGGTGGCAAGAGGGAAGATCAAACCTTTGGAGGGGTACAAGCCGAAGGCGATACTGAAAAATCATACTCATGGTGAATGGTGCGGCTACCACAAGCATAGTGGCCACACTACCGAAGGGTGCTTCCTTCTCCGAAACATCATCCAAGATTTGTTTGACAACGGCGAATTTACTGTGGGTGAAGAGCAACCTTTAGAGAGTGCCAACATGCAAGAACTCATCAAAGAAGAATGATTTGGTTTCGAAATGGGGCTTCTACAAGGAATCATGCCACAAGGAGACTACAACGACAATGGGGACTACAACAACAATCTCCGTTTCTCTTTCTCTACCTAGTAGTAGGAATAAAAAAAAAAAAAAAAAAAAAAAAAAAGAGTCAAAAGTCCTCTTTTGTGTGCATTAATGTTTTCTCTCGTCCCATGTTAAGTGTCGAGTCTTCTTATCAAATAAAAGTCGTTCTTGTCCTTATACACTCTTCCAAGTTGTTCAATCTAATTCTTGGCAAAATGATGAAAAGATGTCTAAACGAGTTTTGGAATGAAGGCCATCACTTGAACGCCTAGGGGCTAAACATTGTGACGAAGGCAACATCATAAACGACGAAGACAAAGCCAAGACATCAAAGGTGAAGCAACAACCATGGAGAAAAATCAAGCAATGTTTCAAAAGGGGATTAAAAAAAAAAAAAAAAAAAAAAAAGCTCGCTAGGTTGAAATCATCAAATCAACCTAGGCAAAAGTTAGAGCACAACAAAAAAAAAAAAAAAAAATCCCCCTCAATCAAAGAAGATCAACATCATCATCCACCAACAAAGGACGAAGCTACGAAGCAACAATTCCATCACGAAGAATGGAGAATCCACAAGAACTACGGTGACCTGAGCCTCTACACTGGAGGAACGTAGGCAACCTGCGGGTCCGGTCTCATGCAAGAAAGAAGATATGTTTAGCCCTAGCGCGTTATGGTGATCGGCCTTCATCTCGAACTTGTCAAGACATCTTTGTACGATTCATTTGCCAATGAAATAGTCACCAAAAAGATTGAACAACTTTCTTAGATTTGGAATCGTTTCGCGTTCCTTGTCGAGTCTAGGGACTTCTATTCTTTCTGCATACTCCCGATTTCTTGCAATAAAATTGGGGCTTTCCTTCTCTTCTCTCTTAATGACTTACTTGCCTTTGCGAGTCATTCAATTCAATAAAAAATACATGTCAATACTAGGGACACTTCCCTAGTCAAGTCAATGTCACTCATCATTAGTGACAAAAGGTCTCCACCGCAAAATCACATGTCTTATCTCCTCAACTAGAGTCAATGCACACTTCCTCATCAATTGAGTAAAAAAAATGATGAAGACGCAAAAGAGATGCCCGCTAGATTGAAAACCCGAAAGGGCGGTCTAGGCAAAAAACAGGGTGCGTCATAAAAAAAAAATGAGAGAGTGAGAGAGAGAAGGGAAAGAGAAATGGAGATCCCCGGCCTCTAAAGAAGACAAGTTCTACATTGAATCTCCTCAGCAAGTCAATTCCCCACCGAGTCAACTTTGGGATTGCAAAAGGCTCGACAAGATATAGCACCATCAAAGGTTGTCTTGGGTTATCGGCATCATTCTCCAGCAGTGTGCATTTTTTGGTTCATGAAAAGAAGGCCCGTGGTAACCAAGATCCATCCGAGAACAAGCCCATCATAAAAGGGCACGAGGTTGCACAAATAATCCCTAGCTATTCAATTGGCTTGGGCAGCAAATAGCAACAACATGTGTCTCAGTTTTCAAGGCTTCTTCAAGTATGTGCTTCTAAAGTACGCTGAAAGGCTCCCGAGAAATGGAGTAGCTCTTGCCATATCCTCTCATGTTTATTCCCTCACACGAGGACGAGTCACTCTTGCTTTGGTCAACAAATAGTGACGCCCTAGGGGCTATGTGACTCAAGAACAAGGGATTCTTTTGTTTCATTTGGCAATCAATACGCCCTAGGGGCTATGCTCAAGAAAGATGTGTGAGACTATCCTCAAAGTCCCTCAAAAGGGATGTAAAAAATCCCTCTTGTCATGTGTGCCCGTGCTCGTTTCCCCAATCGAGGGTGGACCTTTCTCGCAATCAATTATGGCACTCTAGGGGCTATGGTCAAGTCTTAAAGGCTCCCTCGGAAAAGAGCAATTAACTCCCCAGCAGTATCCCCAGCCAAGTCATGTGCAACATTGGAAGCTTCCTCAATTCGGCACCGAAGGTCTCAACGGGCTTCGCAATCTACAATCTTTTGGGCTACGGCATTACAGTAATTCAAGCAAAGGGCAGTATTAGGGCTTTGCGACCGACAGTCTTTTGGGGACAACAATGCTCAAGCAATGCAATGTGGAGTAGTCTTATGGCTCCATGAAAGAGATCAAGCTTCAAAGGCCTCTCAACACTTCAAGTCAAAGGCCTCTTGGTTTTAAATGAAGACTCCGATAATATGAATGAAGTTGATGATTTTTGTTAGAACTTTCAACGAGATCATGAAGAAAGTCTTAGAAAAAAGGAAAAAGATTCAATATGCTAAACTCTAATCAAAACAGGGTTATAGCGGGAAATGCCACGGCCAATCCCAATGTTTCTGCAATTCAGCACCCCCTTCTCCAAGATCAAAAGCACAAGGTGCAGCTCAGATAAAGTTGGGCCACAGCACTAGTTGCATCCGAAGATCCGTCATTAGTTCAACTCAAGAAGAGTCAAGCAAGCATACTCATTTGGGACTTTATCACACCAAGACCTTATCCTCCGCGACCTCGACGGCACCGCAAGACATTACTGCATCCTTTGACATAAGCCCTCAGCCATTTGGGTATCAACCACAATGAGACCATTCATCTCCCCAGTAAGAGCAAGAAGGAGATCTCTATCAAGAATTCTACCAAACGGTACATCCGCTCTCAATGCCGAGCCAATCACGAGATAATTTGGGGTTTTACAATGAAAGGTCTTCACATCTCGCCATCTACAAGCCCACGACACTTGGGGCTTTGCAATCTCTCGAAGCTTGGCATCAACGATCTCCTCTTGGGGCTTGCTCACTACAACAACAAAGGGCGATTTACTCGAATGGTCCAGGAGCTGATTTATCTTGGAGCTATGCAAGCCCCTCAAAATTTGGCATCAAAGGTATTCTAGGGGCTTTACAATCAGCAACCCCTCATCTCGGCATCAAAAGCCTTTTGAAGCCCCATAATCGACAAATCTCTTGGGGCTAGACATCAATCTTCGTTGGGCATACCAGCGACAACAGAATTCAACCGAGGCAATCCGGACTTCGACTGAACATGACTTGATCTTGGGTTGGCTTCACAAGCACACAATGGTTAAAATGGTTCACCCACGAACTTAAAAAAAAAAAAAAAAAAAAAAAAAAAAAAAAAGTTTTTCTTTTTTCTTTTTCTCCTTCTATGTGCAAAAGTATGTGCTTTGCTTTGCTTTGCTCCTAGCTTCTCCTCCAGCATTCTCCATCATCCTTGAACTACGCTGGTCTGATTCTCTTAAAGGGATACGTAGGCAGCCTTTGGCACGACCAACCCATCATCCAGAGTACCATCTCGCCAACCCATCATCAAGAGCATTCTCTCATCAACATCCAAAGAATGGACATTCTCCATCAAAGCATCCTCCGCGGACATCAGAAATCCATCTCCACTCAAGCGGCAATGGTAAGCGAAGGTATGAATACATCCAATGCTTTCCTCAAAATCACACCGCACACAAGATCACTCTCTACATTCTTACTTCTCTCTCATTGCAAGAGTGTTCCAAAATCCCATCACACCACGAGCACAATTTCTCTCTCTTCATTTCACACTTCATGCATCTTCTTGCAAGAACACATATACCTGTCAAGCACACACATAACAGGTACCACCACGATGTCAACAGCATCCGCTACTCAAGGCACTTCATCCCCACCAGAAAGTGGTCAACCGTGCCCACACCCCACAAAGTCAACAACATAAGCTCCCATGAGCTCCAAGTCGGCAACTCGGTCCATATCGAGACAAGCTCCCATGAGCTCCAAGTCGGCAACTCGGTCCATATCGAGACAAGCTCCCATGAGCTCCAAGTCGGAAACTCGGTCCATATCGAGACAAGCTCCCATGAGCTCCAAGTCGGCAACTCGGTCCATATCGAGACAAGCTCCCATGAGCTCCAAGTCGGCCACTCGGTCCATATCGAGACAAGCTCCCATGAGCTCCAAGTCGGCAACTCGGTCCATATCGAGACAAGCTCCCATGAGCTCCAAGTCGGCAACTCGGTCCATATCGAGACAAGCTCCCATGAGCTCTAAGTCGGCAACTCGGTCCATATCGAGACAAGCTCCCATGAGCTCCAAGTCGGCCACTCGGTCCATATCGAGACAAGCTCCCATGAGCTCCAAGTCGGCAACTCGGTCCATATCGAGACAAGCTCCCATGAGCTCCAAGTCGGCAACTCGGTCCATATCGAGACAAGCTCCCATGAGCTCTAAGTCGGTAACTCGGTCCATATCGAGACAAGCTCCCATGAGCTCCAATACAACACTCCAGCAAAAGACGCTCACACAGGGAGCGCACCCCTATCTCTAGCAATTTCAAATTACTGCTTTCATCGAGTCTTTGCTTTCTTTTCTTTCTTTTTCTTTGTCGATGTCCTCGGCGGGTGTTTTTACTTTCGTCGACGTGTTTTGCTTCGCAATCCACGTCGCCGAGGGGCTCTGTAGACACCCCGCCTTGGACCTCTCACCCCGATTGCATACAAAGTATTTTTATTTAACTTATTTTTGTTGATTTCTGTTACTTCGGTTAAGTTCCTAACTGATTCCGTTAGTTTTGGACTAAACTGCATAACAGAGTTAACTTTTAGGGTCATTCTGTCATTCTGTCATTTTTCACCCGCGGGCGCTTCCGGCACTGCCAGTGAGGCCCGCGCGCGTCCCGCCCCAAAAGCCGGACCCGCGCGCTTCCCACTTTGGCAGTAACGGATTGCACCTTATTTCCGTCACTTTTCTTATTTACAAACATCTTTTCTTAATCACAAAAACCATCTTTTTACATCCACATTCATCCCCCCTTTTCTCATTAACTCCCAATCCCAAATTCTAAGCCTTTTCCCAAAAACTAATATTTCTTTCATTTATTATTTGATTTCTATTATTTCTTTTATTTTTCTTTTATTCATTTATCTTATTTGTGATTGGCCCATTCCATTTCACATGGATGACCAATTTCCCTCCATCATTTCCCTCTCTTTTTTACCTATAAAAACCATCATCTTCTACCTTGGAAAAGGACTTCTTTTTTGGACTCCAACCTGGATTCACCAACGACATTATACACAAATTCTCCCAACAAGAGTTCTTAGTAACAAGACTCTACACAAATTGTTTTACAACAATTTCATTACAACAATAACACTTTCAAGTCAAGGTTCCAAGTCCTCTTTCTCAAGGTACAACTCCATTTTCTTCCTTTGTTTTCTTCTTCTTGATGTATGCAATCCCCATTAATGGGACATGACCAACATGACTACTTCACATATTGAAATTAGTTAAGGTTATCTCCCTACATTTTAATCTTAACTTTAATTCACCATGTTAATTTCTCTTCATCTCTTAATGTAATTATTTAACATTACTTGTTATATGTAATCTTTATCATTAAATAAATAAAACAATTCTATTTTATTTCCCCTTTTCTTCTCATCACAATTGTTAGCACATTTCTATTTAATTAATTGAAGGACATGTAAATATTAGAACACCAATAGTAGCAAGACCCGCGTAAGCGGGGCGGAGTGGGTGTTTAAGTACTTCCCACTCCGTCACCTAACCCCCGAACCCTTCTCTCCCGAATCTCTGGTTTTGTACATAAATTAGGCTATTTCTAGGTTTTTCTTATGTTCCTTTAAAAACATAGGTGGCGACTCTAAACAATCTAAAACAAGTTAGACATCCTAGGATAATTCACCGCTCTAGCCAAGCCGTGGTTCCCCGGGGTATCTACAGAAGAGTTCCAAGCAAAGTACAACCGCTGATTCTACAACAGAAGCTGAGTATATTGCTGCATCGGATGCTGCAAAATAAATTCCATATAGTTCTTTTGATTGTGAAAAAGTGTTTCACAATTTGGTCTAGCAACCAAGATCAAAGAAGTTCCTTTGATATTCGTTCGAAGTGTGGATACCGCTAGAGGGTGAAAATCATCATCTTCAAAGTTCGTGTTCAAGCTTTGTGATCGTGATCAAGTCTTCAAATCTCCACCAAAGACCAAGAGAAAATTTGATAGCTATCAAGGGTTAGTTTATTCCTTTATTCTTGTTATTGTATTTGATTTAATCATATGAACGGATCCATGGCTTTGGGTTTCAAAATTTTAAATGCTAAATTCCGCTGCGCATGTTTGATCGAAACCCAACAGTGGTATCAGAGCCCCGTTCATGTTGATTAATTCAATACTTGGATCATGTTATGTGTATATAAATTGTTTATGTGCCTTGCATGATATGAATATTGGAATATGTGATGCTTATGTTTTATGTGATTTTATGTGGTTTATTGTTTTGCAACTTTAATCGCACGATTCAATCGCAATAAATAAATTATGGTGGATTCAGAATTGTTGATTATTAATTTTTGATTGGATCAAAGTTTTAATAATCGGGGAAAAACGATTTTGAGACAAAATTTTCGAACTTTGAAAATTCTGCACATTCTGATGGCACTGGGTGACCGCACAAAACGCCTTGGGCGGCCGCACAGTTTTGGGCGACCGCACAAGGGTTTTTGGGTGGCCGCACAAAAAGATCAGAAGGTCTGATTTTGGTAAAAAACAGAATCTGGAATTTTTTGAAAAATTCAACAAAACCAGTAACAGAACCAGTCCAGACTTGCTGATCTGGAATGGGTTTTGGGTAGTTGGTTTGTGTGTGGATTTTGGGGTTTGATTTTCCTATTTGTTTTAGTCTTGAGATTCTAAGAGTGGTTCAAGGTTTGGATGGCTAATCTGCGTTCATCGAGATTGTGTTTCCCAAACTTGATCGCAATCAAAGTTTCAAAGATAAAACGAAGTTAGAATTATGAAGAGTTCATAATTGCTAAAATTGAGAAACAAAGTTCTTGATTCAATGATTGGAGATCCATGTGGAATTGTGAATGCAATTGGCCTACGTTCATCGAGACCATCCATTGCTTAGTTTCGACCACATGGACTACTTTCTTGGTTTCTTGAATTAGTGCGGGATTGTGGTTGCCTGATGGCTTAGTTCGACCGCACTTCTTGTTGTCTTGATTTTGAGATAATAACCAAAGCTGAAATAGTCTCATCCTCATAATTATAGAGAAACTAATGACACATAAATATCATGCTTAAATTAATGGAGATTAATTTAGTGGCTAAACTTGATGTGTAACATGTTTATATTATGTGCTCATAAATGTGTTATATGCTATATGTGATGAACCTTCAAATAAAGTTTTAAGTCCTTCTTTGCCATGCCATGATTAAAACACTTGTTTATGCATGGGTAATCTTGATGTGGGTTCGCCTCCGCGAGGTGCATTAATCTTATTCATGTATGAGCAAGACGAGGTTCATTAATTTAATGTGGGCTTGCCTCCGCAAGGTGCATTAAATTGAATGGTTCCTATGCGTTTAAAATGGTTGGACTTAATTAGGCGTCAAAACAGTTTTGGGCCTAGGCAAAAGATGAGATTAAACATGTTTTTTGAAATTGGATTTCTCAAAGAATCTCATAAAATGATCTAAGAATCATATGGGATATGATTGACATGATTGTCTACCTAATTAATTTATTTTTTGAGCGGTCCGCCTCCGTGGACTCAAAAGTTAAATTAAAGTTGGATCTTAGCCCAATTAAATTATATTATACATTGGATGTATATGAAGGTTATATAATTTAGTGGGAGTATTTTGTTTGAAAATACATTATTTATCCCTTTAATGAAAACCGGTACTTATTAAATTTTGGAATTTTGCATATTTGTAGATAATAACTAATAACACTCAATCAATGTCGTTGCGATCGATCCTTGAGAAGGATAAGCTCGAAGAGAATGGTACCAACTTTATGGATTGGATCCGTAGCATAAGAATTGTTCTTAGGCAAGAAGATAAGTTGTACATTCTCGATGGGCCTCTCCCCGCTGAACCACCGCCTACTGCCCCTAGGGTAGAAAGAGACAATTACAAGAAACATCGTAATGATTCTAGGGATGTAAGTTGTCTCATGCTTGCTGCTATGTGTTCAAAACTCCAACAAAGTTTGGAACATTTGGAAGCCTATGAGATAGGCGTGGAGTTGAGAACCATGTTTCAAGAGCAAGCTAGGCAAGAGAGGTACAAGACCATTGTTGCATTCACTACTTGTAAAATGAATGAAGGGCAACAAGTGAGTCCTCACTTTCTTAAAATGAAAGGTTATGTAGAGCACCTTGAGAAACTTGGCTATCCAATCCCATTGGAGCTAGCCACGGATCTCATTCTTAATTCATTGCCTAAAAGTTATAATCAGTTTGTAATGAATTATAACATGCATGGAATGGATAAGAATCTCTCTGAGTTGCATGGGATGCTCAAAACTGCAGAGATGAAAATTGTGGAGAAAGGTTCTCCCGTGGTCTTGGTTCATGATGGGAAGAAGGCTAGTGCCAAAGGAAAGGGTAAGAAAGTTGTCAAACCCAAAATAAGCAAGGCAAAGGTTGCCAAGGCTTCTGAGGCAAAACCCGATTCACAAAAGGATGCAATTTGTTTCCATTGTCAAGAAATTGGTCATTGGAAACGTAATTGCAAGGCTTTCTTGGAAGAGCAAAAGAAGAAGAAGGGCAGCAAAGCTGCGTCGACTTCAGGTATCTATATGATAGATATTCTCCTTTCTGCCACTGATTCCTGGGTATTGGATACCGGATGTGGTTCTCACATTTGTCTAAATGTGCAGGGACTAAAGAATAGGAGACTGCTTAAAGAAGGTGAAGTAGATCTACGTGTGGGGAATGGAGCAAGAGTTGCTGCATTAGCCGTAGGGACTTATGAAGTCACTTTACCCTCCGGATTAATTCTTGTTTTGAACAATTGTTATTATGTTCCGGATTTAAGCAGAAATATTATTTCAATTTCTTGTTTGGATAATGAAGGTTTTAAGTTTCTTATTGAGAATAAGAAATTTTCTATTTATTTAAATGATGTGCTTTATGGTATTGCTAATTCATTTAATGGCCTTTATATCTTGGATGTCAAGAATGAAAATAATGACAATGTCTATCATGTAAATAAGAAATCTAAACCTAATGATGTAAATCATGCCTATTTATGGCATTGCCGTCTTGGTCATATTAATGAGAAGCGTATCTCAAAACTCCATGGGGACGGACTTTTAGGTTCATGTGACCTCGAGTCATATGATACTTGTGAGTCGTGTCTTCTTGAAAAAATGACTAAGACACCTTTTACCAAGTTGGGTGAAAGGGCAAGCGACTTATTGGGGTTAATACATTCCGATGTATGCGGACCATTAAGTAGCAATGCTAGGGGAGGATTTCAATACTTCATAACCTTCACTGATGATTATAGTAGATTTGGGTATGTTTACCTAATGAAACATAAAAGTGAAGCATTTGAGATATTTAGAATATTTCAAAATGAAGTAGAAAAACAACTTGGCAAAAGTATAAAGGCACTTCGATCAGATCGAGGTGGTGAATACTTAAGTCAAGAATTTGATGATCATCTAAAGAATTGTGGAATAGTTTCACAATTAACTCCACCTGGAACACCACAATGGAATGGTGTGTCCGAGAGGAGGAATCGGACTTTGTTAGACATGGTTCGATCAATGATGAGTCAAGTTGATCTTCCAATATCCTTTTGGGGTTACGCCCTAGAAACCGCTGCTTTCACACTAAATCGTGTTCCAACTAAATCGGTTCAAAAGACTCCATATGAGATGTGGAGCGGAAAGAAGCCCTGTCTGTCTTTCATGAAGATTTGGGGTTGTGAAGCTTTTGTCAAAAGACTTGTCTCAGACAAACTTGCACACAAATCTGATAAATGTATTTTCGTGGGATATCCTAAGGAAACTAGAGGATATTAATTTTACAACCGCGAGGACAACAAAGTGTTTGTTGCCCGAACTGGTGTCTTTCTAGAGAAAGAGTTTCTCTCCAAAGAAATCAGTGGGAGTAAAATAAATCTTGAAGAAATTCGAGACCCAGAAAATAACATTGAACCAATAGTGGAACAAGAACAAGAACCACAAGGAGTTGTGGAACCTGTTCAAAATACACAAGCAACTCGCAGATGTAGTAGGTTACGATCCGAGCCCGAGAGATATGGATTTCTCGTAACGGATAGTAATGAGGTAGAAATCATTGAGAATGATGAACCGTCAACCTACCAAGAGGCGATGTCTTCTCCTGATTCGGACAAGTGGCTTGGAGCCATGGAATCCGAATTGCAATCCATGCAAGACAATCAAGTTTGGAATTTGATTGATGCACCCGAAGGTGTAAAAACCATAGGATGCAAATGGGTCTTCAAGAAGAAGACGGACATGGATGGGAAGGTGCATACTTACAAAGATAGATTTGTAGCGAAAGGTTATAGGCAAGTTCATTGTATTGACTATGATGAGACCTTTTCACCCGTAGCAATGATCAAGTCTATAAGAATTTTGCTTGCCATTGCTGCATATCATGACTATGAAATATGGAAAATGGACGTCAAAACCGCTTTCCTGAATGGAAAACTCCAAGAGGATGTGTATATGACACAACCAGAAGGTTTTGAACAAGATTCTAAGGTATGCAAATTGCAAAGATCCATCTATGGATTGAAGCAAGCTTCTAGGAGTTGGAATCTCCGTTTTGATGAATCGGTCAAAGAGTTCGGTTTCATCAAGAACGAAGATGAGCCTTGTGTATACAAGAAGATTAGTGGGAGCATAGTGCTATTCCTTATTTTATACGTGGATGACATATTGCTCATTGGAAACGACATTCCTACACTTCAGTCTGTGAAGACTTGGTTAGGAAAGTGCTTCGCAATGAAAGATATGGGTGAAGCTGCATATATACTTGGCATTAAGATCTATAGAGATAGATCAAGGAGGCTACTTGGTTTAAGCCAAAGTACATACATTGACAAGGTCATTAGAAGATTCCGTATGGAAAATTCTAAGAGAGGCACCTTGCCCGTGTTACATGGAGTTTCTCTACGCAAGACTCAATGTCCTAAGACAAAAGATGAGCGTGAGAAAATGAATGATGTTCCATATGCTTCGGCAATTGGGTCCATCATGTATGCCATGATTTGTACTAGGCCGGATGTGTATTATGCTTTGAGCATGACAAGTAGATACCAATCCGACCCTGGCGAAAATCACTGGATAGCTGTAAAAGCGATTCTTAAGTACTTGAGAAGAACTAAAGACTCGTTTTTGGTCTATGGAGGAATGGAAGATGATCTCGTTGTAAATGCTTACACGGATGCAAGCTTCCAAACCGACAAAGATGATAGCCGATCGCAATCGGGTTTTGTGTTTATGTTAAATGGTGGAGCTGTAAGCTGGAAGAGTTCCAAGCAAAGTACAACCGCTGATTCTACAACAGAAGCTGAGTATATTGCTGCATCGGATGCTGCAAAAGAAGCTGTTTGGATTAAGAAGTTCATAACTGAACCTGAAGTGGTTCCTAGCATTGCTAATCCAATAGACCTTTATTGCGATAATAATGGTGCTATTGCTCAAGCAAAGGAAACAAGAGCACATCAGAAATCCAAACACATACTTAGGCGTTTTCATATCATTCGAGAGATCGTTAATAGGGGAGACGTAAATATATGCAGAGTACCTACTGATGACAATGTTGCGGACCCGCTGATAAAGGGACTTCCACAAGCTAAACATGATGGTCATGTTAGGTCCATGGGTATTAGATACATGGGATATTGGGCCTAGGGCAAGTGGGAGATTGTTGGTAGTGGTGCCCTAGGCACGTTTAATAAACGTTGTAATTGTTATCATTTATTTCATATCAATAAAGAGATGTTTTTGATTATTATTATTGTTCATGTTTACTTATAATAATCTCCGTCCTTAGTACTTGTTAAGCACTAGTATAAAGGCTAAATGATCATGCGATGATCATGTTAGATTTATGGGTACTTGTTTGGAACAAGGTACTGGACATGACCCGCTGTATGAGATTTATGTCATGGTCTATGTTGAACATATATCTCATATTAGTTATGTCATTTGAATCCTTAGACATGAAGTTATTATAGTCTTCCACTTGATGAACATTATGTTTGACATATTCAAACGCTACCTTTAACCGGGAAGTTATAAAGGGTATGATTGGCATAATCGGATTCACGTAGCGAAGAATAATAAGCTAAATGGATTTGTCCCTCTTCGGGGAGATGTCAAGCTTGGGCCTCTCGTAGGAATGGTGTTGATGAAATGTTCGGCCGGACTCAAATGAATTGATTGGATCAATGGCATTTGGATTATCAACATATTCGGAATCGAGAAAGTATTGAACAAAACAAGTTGACTGTTTGACCATGACTTGTGTTCAATGACGTCGAGGACAAAGGGATTATGACATATTCTAAAGGAATGCAAACTTGTATCTAGTTATACTATTTGGGTAGGTATGACGGTTTGCTAGAACCTAATCATATCTTATGATTTCATGTTTGAACTCATTGCCAACTTAGTATAATCCTAGAGGGTCACACACAATAGAACGAATCTTTAAAAGGACTAAATTGGAATTTTGGAAATTCTGGACATTCTGGGGAAGTGGGCGACCGCACAGTATGGACTGGGCGGCCGCACACTTAGCTCAGTTTTTGTACTAGTTTTGTTTCAGATAGTTGTGCGACCGCACAGAGGTTTTTGGGCGGCCGCACAGTACTGTCGGGTGGCAGATTCCTAATTTGATTAGGAAACGAATTTTGGACGGATTTTGACACAATTTTCCTATTTGGAATAGGTCATACTTGTGTATAAAAGACCAAAATTCGGCCAGCACTCAATGCTAATGATTTTGTGAGTCTCAAAGAGTTTGAGAAAGGGTTTATTTTGTTCTAAGACATTCTTGGTTGAAGAACAAAATAATACACAAAATAAATTCCATATAGTTCTTTTGATTGTGAAAAAGTGTTTCACAATTTGGTCTAGCAACCAAGACCAAAGAAGTTCCTTTGATATTCGTTCGAAGTGTGGATACCGCTAGAGGGTGAAAATCATCATCTTCAAATTTCGTGTTCAAGCTTTGTGATCGTGATCAAGCCTTCAAATCTCCACCAAAGGCCAAGAGAAAATTTGATAGCCATCAAGGGTTAGTTTATTCCTTTATTCTTGTTATTGTATTTATTTAATCATATGAACGGATCCATGGCTTTGGGTTTCAAAATTTTAAATGCTAAATTCCGCTGCGCATGTTTGATCGAAACCCAACAGTGGTATCAGAGCCCCGTTCATGTTGATTAATTCAATACTTGGATCATGTTATGTATATATAAATTGTTTATGTGCCTTGCATGATATGAATATTGGAATATGTTTGACATCAATTTTCGTCGGACACCGCGGCGACAGAATTCAAAGCGAGGCAATCCGGACTTCGACCGAACATGATTTGATCTTGGGTTGGCTTTGCAAACACACAATGGTTAAAATGGTTCACCCACGAACTAAAAAAAAATCTTTTTTTCACATGTGTGCATATTGTTTCCCTTCTAATCTAAAAAAAAAAAAAAAAAAAAATCTTTTTCTTTTTCTATGTGCAAAAGTATGTGCTCTACTTTGCTTTGCTCCTAGCTTCTCCTCCAGCGTTCTCCATCATCCTTGAACTACGCTGGTCTGATTCTCTTAAAGGGATACGTAAGCTGCCTTTTGGCACGACCAACCCTTCATCCGGAATACTGTCCCACCGACACTCCATCAAGAAGGAATTCGTCATCAAAGGCAGCGACACCCTCCGCCAAATCATCTACCACAACATCACGAATCCATCCAACGGAAATGGTAAGTGAATGTATGGACATCATTCATCTCTCTCAACCAAATCTCTTCTTTCAAAAATCACTTCACACACAAAATCACTTTACTTCTCCCTCATGCAAAAGTGCTTCAAAATCACATCACACCACGAGCAAGATTTCGCTCAATCTTCACACTTCATGCATCTTCTTGCACAAACACATATACCTGCAAAGCACAAACATAACAGGTACCACCACGAAGTCAACAGCATCCGCTACTCAAGGCAGTTCATCCCCAGCAGAAAATGGTCCACAGTCAACCATGCCCGGATCCCCACGATAAAGTCAACAGCAGCTGTAACAGCAATTTGGTCCACGGTGATCTCGCAATTAGGAAACGGATCCCGCAATCAGCAAACGGATCCCGCACCAGCAAACGGATCCCGCATCAGCAAACGGATCCCGCATTCAGCAAACGGATCCCGCATCAGCAAACGGATCCCGCATTCAGCAAACGGATCCCGCATCAGCAAACGGATCCCGCATTCAGCAAACGGATCCCGCCTCAGCAAACGGATCCCGCATTCAGCAAACGGATCCCGCTTCAGCAAACGGATCCCGCATTCAGCAAACTGATCCCACAATAAGCAAACGGATCCCGCCTCCAGCAAACGGATCCCGCATCAACAAACGGATCCCGCTTCAGCAAACAGATCCCGCTTCAGCAAATGGATCCCGCTTCAGCAAACGGATCCCGCTTCAACAAACGGATCCCGCTTCAGCAAACGAATCCCGCTTCAGCAAACGGATCCCGCTATATCATTTCTATGTCATTTAAGCCGCTCACACAGGGAGCGCACTCCTATCCTTTGTAATTTCAAATTCCTGCTTTATCGAGTCTTTGTTTTCTCTTGTCGATGTCCTCGGCGGTTGTCTTTCTTTCGTCGACGCGTTTTGCTTCGCAATCCACGTCGCCGAGGGGCTCTGTAGACACCCCGCTTTGGACCTCTCACCCCGATTGCATACATAGTATTTTTATTTAACTTGTTTTTGTTAATTTCTGTTACTTCCGTTAAGTTTGTCGCGACCCCGAACCCCGCAGGCCCGAGACCGCGAGCTGGACGTCGACTTAAAACCAAAACTATGAAATACCGAACTTAAAAATTCCATTTTGAACCAAAAGATGATAACACAAGGTTTTACAAATCCAAGATTAAATCAACAATGTACATCCAACATAAGCTCCACAGCTTATACCTAAAAGAATAAAATATACAATTCTTAATGACGTCAATAATGGTAAAACTATCCCCAAAATGTTATACATTTAAATAATGTAAACCGATCCATAACAACCTGCCCCAAAATCTCAATCCTCTCGACGTCCTTCTTGAACCGCGAATCCTAATCCTTTTCCTCCTGGGGGGGGGGGGGGTTAAGGAAAAACAAAGATGGAAATAAACGGGGTGAGATAAAATCTCAGTAAGTTACTAATGCAACTACATGACATGCTAATATGCACTGACCAATAGCAATTAACATAAGACAGATAGCAGCGGAATAATAAGTGACATGCTGACGAACGGTAACATCCAATAATCAATCATATAAATAAACATATAACAACAAATGAGAGGCTCCCTATCGCCAACCGTCCCATACCGGTTGGAAATAACGACCAGCTCATCATGCAACACATAAAGCTGAAATAAACACTCATAAGTGGATACATAGCCAAGGTTTCACCCAACTGAAGAACCAAATAAAGGTCGCTGCGCAGCTTCAATAATCAACAAATCATCATCTTCATAATAGCATGAAAGCTGAAGAGAAATCCCCGGTCAGAAGCGACCGATCAACCCATCGATCAACAAACCATCTTCATAGTAGCATAAAAGCTGAAGAGAAACCCGGTACCGGAACCAATAACCAAATGAAGTGTCACAAGGGACGGGAGACATGCCACAAAGTCATGCTCCAAGTAAAGCTAAAATGCACACAAAGGAGCTAGCTCTTCTCACATCCAAGGCCAATCTGGAGGAGGGTAATAATGGGGCAAAACAATGGTCAACATCACAATGGACTTGGCTGTGCCATCATAATGTTTCGCATCGCCCAAACACACACAAAATACCAGCTGGACTTTCAACTAAAGGCTAAGTAATAAAATACTAGCACAATAAACAACCATTGATTCCAAAGTAGGGAATCATACCAATAAATCACCACAAAAGATGCAAACGATTACTCAAGAAGAGTTCAACAACAATAGCACAAGGAGTTTCTCACAAAAGAGTCCAACAACATTGACCATTAAAACATAATGATTCCAAGATAAGGCACGTACCAAATACATCCTAAATATGGTACCCACAAGTTACTCATAAAGAGCACAACCCAAACGGTCGCTCACAAATAGCACAATGACTATTACCAAAATGACCCTAAACATTTACTCAAAAGATATACTAGGACTATGAACTCAAACATCTAATCACACCTGGAATTCCAAATAAGAAATCCGAATGAATACATCTTAAGGTTAATCAAACCGTAGGTACCCAATTGCCAATTCACGCTTTATCTCCGTTCATAACGAACCCATTCTAAACACCCCAAACGAATCCAAAAGGTTACACTTATTAGAACATGATCACGACTGGACTAAACCCTACACTTTGGTGTTCAGTAACCACCCTCTAGGTACTATAGGACATCGCCTAAAACCTAGACCAAGACTTACTCGAAAATCAATTCGATTGGAACAATCACGAACACATCATAAGATGCCCAAACATATACCAAATGATCATCACAAAGATAAGTCAAACCAACAATACCTCAATAAGATGTTCTAAATCCCAATTAACACTTAATTAATTTCAAACACAAACTTGATCACAAAGGACCCAATTCTATCACTAGAGTGTACTACAATGATCGCTAAGGTCGACTAGAAGGACACCCAAGACTTAGACCAAAACGCATTCTTCAATCACACAAATTAACCAATGAAAACTTTCAGAGGTTCTGTGCGGCCGCCCAAACCCAACTGTGCGGTCGCCCAAAAAGCCATCAAACAATAACAAAACCTTTCAGATAGATGTGCGGTCGCCCAGACATTTTTGGGCGGTCGCCCAATACTCTGGTCTGCCGGAATTCGGGAAGAACAAACTGGGTTCTTCCATTTTTAACCCAAAACAAAACTAAACCAAAATCCAACACTCTTAACTAGCATACTAAGGTACTAGAGCAACTTATGGGTCTAAGAGAACTCATATAACAACATTTAACAACCAAAATCAAAAATCAAACCCAACATTCATAAATCACCATTTTTATTCTACGCGATCCTATCGACGATCTAAACACATTTCACGTTTTAAAAAATGAGAGATTATGAGAGGAAGAGGAAGTAAATGAAGAGAGAAGAGAGAAAGAAATGTTTACCTTTTTCTTTTTGGAGAGAGGGAGAAATGGGCTGGGAAAGGGGTGGAGAGAGTGAGGGAGAAGGTGAGGGAGAAGAGAAGGAGTAGGGAATTATTTCAAAAAGTTACAATTAGACCCCCTCCCCATCTACAACACAATTACTCCCCACTAACAATTAAGACTCAATATTTCTACACTAGCACAAATGACCCAAATAAAATGCTAGGCATAAATATTATGAAACATAAAATGCACACATAAATATTTAAATAAATAATAATTTAAATAAATAATTAAGTAAATAATTAAATAATAATTATTTATTACTAATAAAATAGAGCCTAGATTTCGGGTCGTGACAAAGTTCCTAACTGATTCCGTTAGTTTTGTACTAAACTGCATAACAGAGTTAACTTTTAGAGTCATTCTGTCATTCTGTTATTCTCACCCGCGGGCGCCTCCCGTAATAGTCAAGGGGCGCGCGCGCGTTTGGTCCAATAGGCCGGACCCGCGCGCTTCCCACTTTGGCAGTAACGGATAGCACCATTTTTCCCTCCCTTTTCTTATTTAGAAAATCTCTTCTTGATCACAAACACCTCCTTTTTACATCCACATTCATTCCCCCTTATTTCATAACTCCCAAATCCTTTATTCTAGCCATTCTTCATAAAAACAAAATATTTCATTTTATTATTATTTGATTTCCTTTTATTTCTTTCATTAATTCTTTTATTTATCTTTTTCTTGATTGGACAATTCCATTTCACATGGATTGACCAATTTCCCTCCAACCTTTCCCTCCTAATTTTACCTATAAAAACCATCATCTCCTACCTTGGAAAAGGACCTCATTTTTAGACTTGAATTTTTTCTATACACACACTATACACAATTCTCTACACAAATTCTCCCAACAAGAGTTCTTCGTAACAAGACTCTACACAAATTGTTCTACAACAATTTCCCTACAACAACACCATTTTCAAGTCCAAGTTTGAAGTCCTCTTTCTTAAGGTACTTTATTCTTCTTCTCTCATTTTACATGTCTTAGTAATGTATGCAATCCCCATCAATTGGGACATGACCAAATGACCACTTTATTACATTAAAGTTGGTTAAGGTTATCTCCCTACATTTTAATCTCTACTTTAATTTACATTCTCATTTCTTAATGTAATTATCTAGCAATAATTCGACATGTAATCTTTTAGCATAAATTAATTAATAAAATCATTCTTTTTATTTCCCCTTTTCTTCTCATCTCAATTGTTAGCACATTTTTTATATCAATAAATTGAAGGACATTAGCACTAGAACACCAAAGTAGCAAGACCCGCGTAAGCGGGGCGGAGTGGGTGTTTAAGTACTTCCCACTCCGTCACCTAACCCCCGAACCCTTTTTCTCCCGAATCTCTGGTTTTCGTACAAAAATTGGCTTTCTTTAGGTTTTTCTTATGTTCCTCTAAAACATAGGTGGCGACTTTTAAAATCAAGTAGACATCCTAGGTAATTCACGCGCTCTAGCCAAGCCGTGGTCCCCCGGGGTATCTACAATATCACATACACATAATCATCATATGATTATCGATTAAATTTATACTAGTTCTTTATAAGTATTAGAGATGAAGATTATTATAATATACATGCAAAACATATAATAATCAGGTTGTTATCTCTATAACAAATGAAGACATGACATAACATTAAGGCTTTTCTCAAGGGTCTAAGGCATAATCTCCAACAAGTATTACAGTTGAAAGATGAGTAAAATGTATGATTTTTTATTTTTTATTTTTTTGTAAAACAACTGTTACATATAAGTAACACAATTGTTACATTTAGTTATAGTAAGTATTATTTTTTACAGACGAAAAAAAAAATACCCAAATATTTTTATTTTTTTTTAAGATTTCGCTGCCACATGACAGATTTTGGGCGAAGCACGGGTGGAGATTCTCTACTTTGTGAAAAATTTCTCCTAACTACTCCCAAATTCCCAATTACAATCATTCATCCATGAGAACAAAATGAATGTTCTTATACCTTTCGGGAAAAAAAAATGAATGTTCTTATAGGGACCGGTTCATATGGAAAGAGGAGCGTTTGGATGATCAGTTGTAGGGGTGTCAGTGGTTTGGTTTGAACCGCGGTTCGAGACCGAACCGAACCAAACCGTATGGTTTGGTTTGGTTTTTACACACTAGTGGTTCAGCTACATTCTTGAAAATCAATAAACCGTGTGGTTCGGTTCAACTCACGGTCTCACCACTGAAGTCGAACCAAACCGAACCAAACCGAGCTAAACCAAACTGTTCAAACCGAACCGAGGAACCGAACCACTAAACCGAACCAGGTAACTGTTGGACCGTTGATATTTTACCTAACCGTGTGGTTCGGTTCAACTTCTATTAGTTTTAATTGTGTTTAAGTACAGTTTAATATCAACTTCTATTAGTTGAACCAAACCGTGTGGTTCGGTTCAACCTCTATTAGTTTTAATTGTGTTTATGTACAGTTTAATATCAATGAACATGGGCTGCGGTTTGGGCCATGGTTGGGGCTGCGGTTTGGGCTGTGGTTGGAGCCGCGGTTCAGACCGCGGTCTGAACCGATATATCAAACCACGGTTTGAGCTGAACCGAACCGAACTATTGTGGTTTGGTTCAGTTCGGTTTTGAGTTTTTGGTGGTTCAGCTCGGTTTGAGATTTTCTCAAACCGATGACTAGCGGTTCGGTCTCTAAAACCGGTCAAACCGAGCTAAACCGAACCGTTTACACCCCTAATCAGTTGTGCACCTACTGCATTATATTCTTGTGAAGCCAAACAAACTCTATCCTATTGCTGCATTAGATCCGTAGATACAAGTTATCATCATTCTTGACATCACCAATAAATATCTCAACTGTTTCAGAAAGTGAGTCTTTTTTTTTTTTTCAATTTTAATATGAATGCAAATTTAATAATAATTTAAATTATCTTCATGAAAATTTAAAAAATAGTATTGATAATATATATGTAATGGTGTATCAATATCAAATTTTAGTTTTTGATTAGAAATTTTGACATTAATACAATTGTTAATGATTTTGCGTCTCGAAAAGTTTATTCTTTTGATCCGTTTGTTTATTCGTCTTGTTTTTGTCCTATTTCATATTTTGATTTGTCAAAGTTTGATATGTTGTGTACCTAAGACCTGATTATCTTCTCCAGATAGTCCTTGGCGCTTAATTGTTTAAGATATGGATTGCGGTATTTCCTAAATTACAATCATATTTTATAGGAATTTTTAGTGGATATTCATTTTTATTAAATATTTCCCATAAATGAATTTCAACATATTCGATTAATATACTTTCACATATTGGTTGTATAGTTTCAAAATAAAAAGATACATTTCCGCCATAATAAATTGAAGTGTAAATATAAAGTCACAAAAAGTGCCACAAAATTTAGCTTACAAATGATGTGTCAAGATTTTGTTGGTGTTTTTAAGGCTATGTACAATGGAAAAAAGTTTCAACACCCTACTTTATCACTTTTTAACACTCCACATCATCTTCTCTCTCTTCCACCTAATAATTCAAAACTCATTCAACTTTTACACTCTACAATGGTTTTGTTTAATAAAATTCAACACCCTACCCCACCACTTTTATTTCACCTTCTTATTTTCTTTTATAATTTTGTTTTTGTAATTACAATTCAATTATCGATTGTAATTAAATTAAAATAATTAATAGTTAAATAAATTATTTAATTTTTTTTTTTTATATTTATAATTTAATACACTAAGCATACGGCACAACTAATGAAACACACATAACTTAATTAGTACAATAGACTCAACTCACAAACAATAAAGCTCTTAAATCACACATAGAGACTTAAAAATCTCATTATTAATCACGAAACATTCCGAATTTTATATTTATAATTAATTTTTTTTGTAGAATTTTGAGTGTTAAAAGGGCTATTGTTGGGATCCATTTCACTAAAAAAAAATATTGTGAAAAACGAAGTTTTTTTTCGTGTCCAAATCAAATGAAACAATACTCTATTTATAGAGATTTTTTTTTTATGAATTTTGATGTAAATTTTAAATTTTTTTTTTTAGATATAAGATAATTGGCATTAAAAAAAATCGGTTGAGAAATAGAAAAGGAAATCACACGGACCAATCAGTGCTTGACAAGTGGCGGTATAAAAAAAAAACGTGTTAAAATGTGTCCAGACGCGCCTCATGCGCACGTGCACGACACGCGCCATGTTGGCCTTATCCAAGCGCGCCACGTGTCATCTCAGCAGGCCCTCATTTTTTTCAATGGGTGTTGAAATTTTTTAACAACATTTAATCCACCTCCCATTCAACACCCTCATTACACACCTTCAACTACTTAATCCCCTTTTCAACACCCCCATGTTAAGTAGTCTAATTAGAGTGTGTCGCGTTCTCAATCGATGCAAGCAGTAAAATATCGCCACCTCATTTTGTATTTTTCATTTTGTGAACTTGTTTTATGCCCCTAAGCATTGACCTGAATTCAGACTTTATATAAATAGGGTATACATGAATCTCAAATACTCCCTCCATCATATTTTGATCTTTAAATGTTCCATTTTAGTTGTTCTATTTAAACTTTAAAACTAAAAAAGAAAATTTTTTATATACTTTTTTATATGTGGACCCCACATATCATATTCACAATAATTATCCACTAACTGTTTCATATTCTACTTTCTCTCTTTTACCAAACAATTTACACTCACAACACATCACATTTTTCACTCTTTTAATTTTTATACTCCATTATTTTTTTAAGTTTAAAATGAGACCAAAGGAGGTTGTAACAAGTGTTAGGCCATTTGCAATGGTTTATTTAATTGCCTATTGAATGGGGTCAATATATTGAGACCATTGTAAGGGGTGTTGGAGGGAGGAAGGTGTTGATGCTAATCAACAAGTGTTGAGGGAAGAGGTGGGCCACACTAAAAAAAATAACTCACCCAGTTTTTATATCTCAATTATCTTTCTTTTTTTAAAGTAAAAAAATAATAATAATAACACCAAAATTTAGCATTTGTTTTTCTCTATAAGTAGATATAAATTTCATTAAATTTGGACACAAAAAAAAAAAACCTATTTTATTTTATGAAATGGAAAGAGAAAATGAGGTGGAGTAAATGTTTAGGTGGATGGATAGAGAAGATGAGATAGAGTGATAAAGTGGGTGTTGGATGAATTTTGGGTGTTGAACCATTGCAAATGGTCTTATTTAGAACAAAGAAAGGGAGTGGTTAACAGAAAGGGGCCACGTCGAAGGGCACTAGACAAAATTCCCAACAAGTCTACAACTCCATCCATTCAATATGACACCCATCTTTTCATTTGTTAAGAATTGAGAAAGTGGGTTTTTTGTGAAAATAAACCCTTCCAATAATAGAAGTGGGACGAGGCTTTGATTGTAGAGGTTTTTTTTACCTCAAGTGGAAACACCTCACTACTTCTTGTGGGCCTAACCCAGGTCCACCTACTCTTCCAAACATGTACGTATATCAGTTATTTTAATTGTCTACTCGTAGGCCCATCTTCACTTTATTACTCTATGACAGTCTCTCTCACCTAATTTTTCCTTTGCTAATTAATTAATTCATGCTTTACAAGTTATTTCTACATATTTTGACACCATGCGGTTCAGTCTACTTATGACCTTTTATTTTGATTAAATAATTAAAATTAATTACGTTTATTAAGAGTTTTGAGGGAATTTTTTATTATAAGTTATAAAAAGTCATATTCCTAAAAAAAAGTATGAACTCGGTGTTTTAAGGCTTAAACACGCTATTTTATTTACAAGTGTTTTAAGGCCTAAACTCATTGTTTTAAAACATAAACTCTTTATTTTAATTTTAAGCATTTTAAGGCCTAAACTCACTGTTTTAAGGCTTAAACTCACTATTTTATTTTTAAGTGTTTTAAGGTCTAACTCATTGTTTTAAGGCCTAAGCTCGCTATTGTAAAGATAAAACCATATTAAAAAAGTAAATTTTTAATAACTTATGAAAAAACTAATTTTTCCCAAAATCTAAAGTAAGCTCTGAAAATGTAGATCTGAAGTCATTAAGTTGCTGAATTTTCTAAGATTTCAATTTGTTTGGTACTGACAAATTACATACATCTGAATTTAATTAAAATTGTAAATAAACACTCAAAACTTAGTTTCATCTCTTTCACTTGATTATTCTTTTTGTTTATCCTCAAACAAAACTAGTCATATTTCTTAAAATAAATAATTATAATTTAAAAATATTATTTGTCAAGTTATCTTTTATTTAGAATGATAATAATAATATTTGGACAATTTTTTATTGATACTTTCATTTGTCTCACATTAATAAAGTTTATCGTCACTATTTTGATCAATTTTACTAAACTTTGACAAAAAAAATCATAAAATTAATTATTATTATTTTTTTAGCAAAAACAACCATGAATATAAAGATATAAAATCAAAATTTCCTCCGTCTTAAGAAGAACTAATGAACTGCTTTAAAAAAAAAAAAAAAAAAAAAAAAACCTAATGAACTAATCGGAGCGACTGACATGAACTAAGAAAAAAAAAAAACAACAACCAGGAGTATCTATTTCAAAATGACCTCTAAATCATACTTATATACTCCCTTAAGAAATCTGGGGTGAGGAACCCGTATCTCTTAAGCATTATTATCAAAATTTATAGAGCCAGAGATGTGATGTGAAAAACGTGTTTTTCCTTAAACAAAAGAAAAACGTGTTTTTAAAAGACGCTGGGCATTATTATTCGAAACAAGTGGTGGTATTTTCGTAAATACTGACAATCATAGTAAATGCTCAGTGTTAATATTACAAAAAGCCAGTGATTTCATACTGGCGTTAAAAAACATGAAACTGATACTTTTTTTAAGTGCTAGTGGTAATGTTAAAAATTGTCAGTAAGTACACTGGCACTTTTTTACATTGATACTGGCACTTATTAAAAGTGCCAGTGGTAGTGTTAATAATTGTCAGCCATTACACCTGCACTTTTTAACATTGATATTGGCACTTATTAAAAACTGCCAGTGGTAGTGTCAATAAGTGTCAGTGTACATGTGCTGACACTTTTTTACACCACCACTGGCACTTACGATCAGCGCTAAACAACTTCCCGTTAATTACAAAGATGCCACAGCGCCAACATAAAAACACGTTTTACGCGAAGCTTAGCGTAAAACACGTTTTTAGCAGATTTTCTCAAATTTATAATATAAAAATAATTTTATTTTAATGTTATCATATTTACTTTGTATAATAAAATAAAATATTTCAAAAAAAAATATGTTGATGAGTGGGTTTGAACCCATTACATTTTTTAATCTTACCTCCTCTTACTTTGTTAAGACTTGCCATACTAGCTTAAAATTAATAGTTTATATTAAGATAATCTTAACGATTTAAGTGATTGAAATTTTCCTTACCAAACAAGCTTAATTTTTAATCTCTTAAATTCCAAAATAGCTTAATTGGATTATCAAACATGCCCTTAGTTTAAAGTAGATTTCGCGTGAAATTTATTAAGTCTCATTCATTGACTATATAATACGAACACGAAACGTAATACAAAAATCATAGTTATATCTGGGCAGCGTAATCCAAAAAGAGAAGTGCCAAATCCATTTATATGATGCCTTTTTCCATAAAGTAGTAGAGCTTCAACTCGGATAATTACAATGCGAAATGTGAAATGTGCCATACTATGCAAATAGTTCCAAAATGATCTATTCACATTTGACTATTCAAATTTTTTAATGATAAGAACTGTAACGACTCAAACTTTCCAATAATAATAATAGTTTTTAATTATCCATAAACTAGGAATCCCAAACGTCAAACACAATTCAATTTCCAACGTTCAATGTAACGGCTAGCATAATCTAACCACAATTCAAAATAGTGCGGAAGCATAACTGTCTTCAGACTAAACGGCTAGTACAACCCACTAGCTCTAACATAACTATAAAATGTCTTAAAACTCTTCATTAACCCAAGGACTGCCCTTCTTTGCGGTCTAATCATTCCCTCTACTCTTTACCTGGGGAAAATAATATAAGAAAGGGGTGAGCGAACAATGCTCAGTAAGTTCATACGGGATCTCTCTAGGTACTAAGTAGAGATGACCAAAAGAACGGAGCCAAACAATATTCTCAATGAAAGGCTAACATCAATAACTTAACTGTACACATCACAAGATACAGTTATAATACTTAAGGAAGTTGTGGCACTATCTGTAACAACCGGCTCTTTTATTTATTTATTTATTAAGGTGTTAGACTACTATTAATTAAATTATGGATTGGGTTTAAAGTTGGCCCAAGCTAATTAAAACCCAATAAGGTTAGTTAACCTTTTTATAATAGGAATGGGAAACCCTATGCTATATATTAATTTAAAACCCTCCCCTCTTTACTAATCACAAAAGAAAAGAAAAAAAAGAAAAAAATAGAGAACGGGAGAGTTGGAGCGGCGGCGAGAGACAGAGAACGGGAGAGAGAACAGAGGCGCGAGAGGAAGAAGAAGGAAGAGGGGGAGTCGAGTTCGTTCATCCAAGGTACTTCCAATAAGCTTAACCTCTTCTCTTCAACCTTAGTAAATCAAATCTTTGGCAAACCCTAAATTCTATTAATCATCTAGGGTTGAGAAATTGGGTTTATAAATCATATATTGTGCAATATATATACAAATATATATACATCTATGCGTGTATATGTGTGTGCGGTGTGTGTGTGTGTTGAGTGCAGAGTGCGGATGTGTGTGTGCAGTGTGTGTGCAACGTGTGTGTGTGTGTGTGAGTTGTGCGTGTGTGTGTGTGGGTTGTGGCAGTGTGTGTGTGTATCCAGAAAGTGTGTAGTGTGTGTGTACAGAGTGTGTGTGTGTATTAGGTTTCTTTGTGTGTGCTGAAAAGGTGTAAATAGTGTGTGAATAGTGTACTGTGAATAGTGATTATGAATAGTGCACTGTGAATAGTAATCTGCGAATAGTGTTTTGGGGGAGAATAATGTAACCCTAGAACGTGTAATTGAGAATGGAATTAATGTAACCCTAGGGATATTTTAGTAATCCGAAAGGGGTATTTTGGGAATACCAATAATGGGTAGAACGAACCCTAACAAAGAGTTTAAGAAGATGAACTCGTGAAGCTAAGAAAGTAAAATAAAGTATAATGGGGACGGGGAATTAAAGTGATTCATGTTCCTAAGAAATCCTCATTTGCATGTTTGTAGATTGTGCACGTGATTTTGCTAAGTGAAGAACGCAAAGTCAAGGTAAGGGATTACGATCCTTAGTTCTTGATGTCTCTATCCTTTAATGTAGGATTCCTATATGTTCTTTCATGAGTAGTTACCTAGTGGCGGTAACATTTGAATTCTTAAAAGTTGTGAACGCCTTTTGAATGTTCCTACCCCTTGACATGTTTTAAATCAACGGGTACCAAAAACATATCTTTGAAATTGTATGGTGTTCTCGTACCTTGAACACTAAGTTGAAACTTTGCTATATCTTAATGTGGTATAGACATTCGCTTACTTTGCTATATCTTAATGTGGTATAGACATTCGCTTACTTCGCTATATCTTAATGTGGTATAGACGGACTAAGTAGGTTAGTCTAGTTTGAAATGAAAAAGAACTAGACTTTGGTACTGCTTAAATGAAGTAGTTGATTATCATGATAAATCTTACTTAAATGCCCTGATCAGGCATTGCACCTGAAATGGTGACGTTATCTTGGAATTGACGGACTTGATAGTAAATGCCACATTCATTTTTGAAAAGTTTATTAGTTAACTGCTTTTGAATCTTAAAGGTTAACTTATTATTTATGAAAACCTATCTTTGAAAATATTATTATTGGTTCGTTCTTCCGGTCATCTCTCCTTAGTACCCGGAGAGATCCCGTATGAACTTACTGAGCATTGTTCGCTCACCCCTTCCATAATAATTGTTCTCCAGGATATAAATAGGAGAAGGTCTCGAAGGACAAAAGAGGAGTTGTTGAGGTGATAATGAAGACCCTTGATGACGAAGTTTAAGAAGTTTTAGTAGTAGTCAGAATGGATTGTTATGAATGTTTATTTTGAAGGTTGGTTATGTCTAGCCGTTGGAGTTTTAAAAGACAGTTAAATTCGCTTCCGTTATTTATTTTGAATAGTGGTTAGAGATACTAGCCGTTGATGTTTGAATTATCGTTTAAGACCGTTGTTTTCCCGCGTTTGGGGACGGATTTTATTAAAGGATATTATATTATATTACTCTGAAATTCGGGGTGTTACAGTTGGTAATCAGAGCTCCGGTTTAGGTTTACATGGGAGACTATAGAAAGAAGTTAAGACTATGAGGATAAATAGTACTTAACATAGATTGGGCTTTAGAACTCTGATAAGGAAGATAGTACCTTTGAGGAAACTTTCTAAATTAGGAAACTTTCTAAATTGAGGAACTTTCCAAATAAGGAAACTTACTATTTTGGGAAAGAACCTAAGATAAGAAACTCCTTTTTATGTCTTTCTTTTATATGCTTAAGATGACGGTTATTTGACTTTAAGTATGTGATTCTAACGTTGATTGTGTCCAAATTATAGGAAATGGACGGACTTAAGGACAAAATGATGAAGAATTTGAGGCATAAGACACCAAAGGAAAGGGCAGCTTTGAGGCATGCATGGACCGTCAGAAAGCTCAAGAAGCAGCTTAAACATGAAAAGAAGAAAACAGACTCTACATTTGAGCGATGGATGTATACTAGGGAAAGGTGGCATAAAGCGGTAGATGAAGTGGAGAAGCTAAAAGAGGCTGTGAATAAGAAGGACGTGTATGAAGCCTCGATAAGGGAAGAATATTACAGAAATTACTACAAAGTCCCAGAACTTGAGGAAGCACCCAATGTGGGGGAAATGGGAGCCAATGAGGAGATAGAGGAACTAGAAGAGGAAGAAGCTGTAGAGATAGAGGTCATAGTGGAGGGCAACGAGGCTGCCCCAATTGTGATCGACGATGAGGAAGAACTGGAGGAAGCACCGGTTTGTAGGCCGAGAGGAAGGCCAAGAGGTTCAAAGAGTGCACCAAGGGTCCCTAGTGGAAGACCTAGGGGAAGGCCTAGGAAGAATGTAGGCCGTGATTGAGGAACGAAATTTAGAGTTATTTTATTCTTAGTATTAATAGCTAGCTTAGTCAGTTGGATTCTTTTAGTAGAACTCTCGTTTTGTTTGGATTCCAAAATTCTTTTAATAAAATTATTGAAGTTATTTTAGCATATAGTCTTGTCAATTGTTTTGTTTTAAAATTGTGGCAAACGAACTAATTAAAACAAGAAATAGTGGTCAAATGAAAAGATCATGAATGAATTTGGCTTAGTGAAACAGCCAAGTGAAAGTTAGTTTCGGTCAGAGTAGAATGATTGAAACAAGCATAAGCGGCCTAATGAAATGGCCAAGGCAAAGAAGAACCAAAGAAATCTTTTAAAATGAATGTATAATTGGTCGGGGAAGACGGCCAAATATAACCGAAAGTATGGTCTAGTGAAATGACCTATGAAAGTAAATCACGATTTATAGAAAGAAATAATAAAGATAGGGGTATAATGAGACCCAAGAAATGTAGTAAAATTTACTATAATAAGAAAGTGTTGGCTTAGTAAACGGCCATAGGTCTAAGTGAATGACCCTTATTTAAATAACAAGCCTAGTAAGGCGACCTCAGTGTATGTTGTGATAGTAAAAGTATAAAGTACGCGAGAGCGTGTAAAACGTTTTGTATTCGCAGTATTAATAGATATCCTGTTATCCTCAGATGTCGAGGAACAACAGAAGGAGCAATGCCGGAAACGATGGTGGTCAAGATCCCAACATGACCAATTTACTACAGACCTTAGCTCAGACAATGGCTGGAATCGGCCAAGTAGTGCAAGGATTGGCAGCTCAGCAGCAGCAACCACAACCTCAACCAGTGATACAGAGAGATCCTCTTGAGTCGTTTCAGAAAAGAAACCCAGAGTCATTCTCTGGAGAGCCAAAAGATAAGCCAGAGGATTGGATAAAAGATATGGAGAAGATTTTTGAGACGTTGACTTGCACAACAGAACAACAAGTGGTATTCACAACGTTCATGTTTAAAGGAAAGGCTCTTAAATGGTGGGAAGCCGAAAAGAGAGCATCAGCTGCGCGTGGAGATGAGGCCTTCACGTGGAACAGGTTTAAGACAGTGTTTTATGAGAAGTATTACCCCGCAAGTGTCCGCAATGAGAAAGTAGCGGAGTTCCTGATGCTGACTCAGGGTAGCATGACCGTAGATGATTACTGCGCTAAGTTCACAGAGCTGCTGGAATTCGCTCCGACTTTCTTTGATAACGAGGGGCAGAAAGCCCGTAAGTTTGAAGCGGGATTGAGTGACCGCATAAGGTTCAGGATTACACCTTTAATGCTGCCAACATACAGTGACATTGTGGACCGGGCAAGGTTGGTAGAGAAAGAATCTGATAATTACCCAAGCAAGAAAGAGGAAAAGAAGAAAGCCATTGAAAAGGAATCGACTGGATGGAAAGGAAGTTCCGGAGGATGGAACCGAGATGGGGGTAACAAGCGAAAATCCAGTGATGATAATCGTGGGAAAGAAGGTGCTGGGAATAAGTATCAGAACAAGGGCTACAATAACCGCCGAGATGGAGACAAAAATGATGCTCGTGATAAGGGGACGGGCGAGAAGTGTCAGTCCTGCCAGGGAAGGCACAAAACCGAAGACTGCTGGTTCAAGGAAAAGAAATGCTACAACTGCGACAAGATGGGACACCCGTATTGGAAATGCCCATAACCAAAGAAGAACAACAATGCACAGGGAGCTAAGGATGGCGACAAGGACAAGGGTGGAGGCCGTGGTCGTGTGTTCACTATGACGGCTAGAGATGCAAGAGCTTCAAACGATCTGGTAGCAGGTACTCTTCGACTCTGCCTTCGAAATGTATATGCTTTGATTGATACGGGCGCTACGCACTCCGTTATTAGTACGCGAGTGGCGAAACAAATGAATTTGAAATCTGAAGAATTAAAGACACCTCTAGTGATAGATACACCTACTAGAGAATCGATTCCTATTGTGTCTATATATAGAAAGTGCCCGTTAAGCATAGGCGAAATGGAACTAGAGGTTGATTTGATCGAATTAGAGATGGGAGAGTTCGATGTAATCTTAGGAATGGACTGGTTAGCTGCATACCATGCCCATGTTGACTGTTTCAAGAAGGAAGTTCACTTTAGGTTGCCATCTGGTGAAGAGTTTCGTTTTCAAGGCATGAAGCCTAGAACCAGATTGGACTTCATCTCTGTGATGAGGGCTCGCAGGTTGCTAAGGAAAGGATGTGAGGGGTTTTTGGCTTACGTTGGAAAAACCGATAGTGGGGAGATTAGTATAGAATCTTTGTCAGTAGTTAGAGAATTTACAGATGTGTTTCCAGAGGAATTGCCTGGTATACCACCAGAGAGGGAAGTGGAGTTCTCTATCGATTTGGCACCAGAAACCGCGCCAATATCAAAGGCACCTTACAGAATGGCTCCGGCAGAATTAAAAGAGCTAAAAGAGCAACTACAAGAACTGTTGGATAAGGGTTTGATTAGACCAAGTGTATCGCCATGGGGTGCACCGGTGTTATTCGTGAAGAAGAAGGATGGGTCAATGAGAATGTGTATCGACTATAGAGAGTTGAACCGCGTGACGGTGAGAAATCAATACCCATTACCAAGGATAGATGACTTATTTGATCAACTTCGGGGAGCATGTTACTTTTCAAAGATAGATTTGAGGTCTGGTTATCATCAGTTGAGGGTAAAAAAGGAAGATATTGCGAAGACGGCCTTTAGGACAAGGTATGGTCACTACGAGTTTTTGGTGATGCCTTTTGGGTTGACTAATGCGCCTGCTGCATTTATGGAATTGATGAATAGGGTATTTCAGGAATTCCTAGACAAATGTGTTATAGTCTTCATTGATGATATCCTAGTCTACTCAAGGACTAAGGAGGAGCACGAGGGGCATTTGAGGTTAGTATTACAAATCTTAAGGGAACAACAATTGTATGCTAAGTTCAAGAAGTGCGAATTCTGGTTGGAAAAAGTAGCGTTCTTAGGCCATGTTATATCTAAGGAGGGGGTAGAAGTGGACCCGACAAAGATAGAGGCTATCGTGAACTGGGAGAGGCCTACCACTGTTAGTGAAATAAGGAGCTTTTTGGGTTTGGCTGGTTACTATAGGAGATTCGTTGAAGGTTTCTCTAAATTATCTGTGCCATTGACAAGACTGACTCAAAAAGGAGTAAAATACGTTTGGTCAGAGGAGTGTGAGAAGAGTTTTCAAGAGTTGAAGCGACGATTGGTGTCTGCACCCGTTCTTACGTTACCTTCTGGATCAGACGGGTTTGTAATTTATAGCGATGCGTCGATTAAGGGATTAGGCTGCGTGTTAATGCAGAGTGACAAGGTTATAGCCTATGCATCGAGACAATTGAAGGTCCATGAAAAGAACTACCCGACTCATGATTTAGAATTAGCCGCGGTAGTATTTGCATTGAAGATTTGGAGACATTACTTATATGGGACGACATGCCAAATTTATACGGATCATAAGAGTCTTAAGTACATCTTTACTCAGAAAGAGCTTAACATGAGGCAAAGGCGATGGCTCGAATTATTAAAAGACTATGATTGTGAAATCTTATATCATCCTGGGAAAGCCAATAAGGTGGCGGATGCGCTAAGTAGGAAGAATCATGGAACCCTAGCGACGTTAAAGCCTAAGGAGGTAAGTACGTGGAGTCGTATTGAGATGTTAGGCGTGAAGGTAAGAGTTCAAGGCTATATGGCACATTTGAGTGTACAGCCTACGCTGTTGGATAGAATCAAAATAGCACAAGTAACTGATGAAGAAGTAAGCAAAGTACGTGCAAACTTAGTGGAAGGAAAATGGAAGGAATTTCGTATGGGAGAAGACGGGATTGTGAGTGTTGGTAGTGGTGCCCTAGGCACGTTTAATAAACGTTGTAATTGTTATCATTTATTTCATATCAATAAAGAGATGTTTTGATTATTATTGTTGTTCATGTTTACTTATAATAATCTCCGTCCCTAGTACTTGTTAAGCACTAGTATAAATGCTAAATGATCATGGGATAATCATGTTAGATTTATGGGTACTTGTTTGGAACAAGGTACTGGACATGACCCGCTGTATGAGATTTATGTCATGGTCCATGTCAAACATATATCTCATATTAGTTATGTCATTTGAATCCTTAGACATGAAGTTATTATAGTCTTCCACTTGATGAACATTATGTTTGACATATTCAAACGCTACCTTTAACCGGGAAGTTATAAAGGGTATGATTGGCATAATCGGATTCACGTAGGGAAGAATAATAAGCTAAATGGATTTGTTCCTCCTCGGAGAGATGTCAAGCTTGGGCCACTCGTAGGAATGATGTTGATGAAATGTTCGGCCGGACTCAAATGGATTGATTGGATCGATAGCATTTGAATTATCAACATATTCGGAATCGAGAAAGTATTGAACAAAACAAGTTGACTGTTTGACCATGACTTGTGTTCAATGACATCGTGGACAAAGGGATTGTGACATATTCTAAAGGAATGCGAACTTGTATCTAGTTATACTATTTGGGTAGGTATGACGGTTTGCTAGAACCTAATCATATCTTATGGGATCATGTTTGAGCTCATTGCCAACTTAGTATAATCCTAGAGGGTCACACACAATAGAACGAATCTTTAAAAAGGACTACATTGGAATTTTGGAAATTCTGGACTTTCTGGGAAGTGGGCGACCGCACATTCTGGACTGGGCGGCCGCACACTTAGCCAAATTTTGTGCCAGTTTTGTTTCAGAATGTTGTGCGACCGCACAGAGGTTTTTGGGCGGCCGCACAGTACTGTCGGGTGGCAGATTCCTAATTTGATTAGGAAACGAATTTTGGACGGATTTTGACACAAGTTTCCTATTTGGAATAGGTCATACTTGTGTATAAAAGACCAAATTCGGCCAGCACTCAATACGATTGATTTTGTGAGTCTCAAAGAGTTTGAGAGAGGGTTTATTTTGTTCCAAGACATTCTTGGTTGAGGAACAAAATAATACACAAAATAAATTCCATATAGTTCTTTTGATTGTGAAAAAGTGTTTCACAATTTGGTCTAGCAACCAAGATCAAAGAAGCTCCTTTGATATTCGTTCGAAGTGTGGATACCGCTAGAGGGTGAAAATCATCATCTTCAAAGTTCGTGTTCAAGCTTTGTGATCGTGATCAAGTCTTCAAACCTCCACCAAAGACCAAGAGAATTTGATAGCCATCAAGGGTTAGTTTATTCCTTTATTCTTATGTTGTATTTGATTTAATCATATGAACGGATCTATAGGCTTTGGGTTTCAAAAATTTAAATGCTAATTTCCGCTGCGCATGTTTGATCGAAACCCAACAGTGGTATCAGAGCCCCGTTCATGTTGATTATTTCAATACCGTGATCATGTTATGTGTATATAAATTGTTTATGTGCCTTGCATGATATGAATATTGGGATATGTGATGTTTATGTGATTTTATGTGGTTTATTGTTTTACAACTTTAATCGCACGATTCAATCGCAATAAATAAATTATGGTGGATTCAGAATTGTTGATTATTAATTTTTGATTGGATCAAAGTTTTAATAATCGGGGAAAAACGATTTTGAGACAAAATTTTCGAACTTAAAATTCTGCACATTCTGATTGAACCGGGCGACCGCACGGAAGATACTGGGCGGCCGCACGGTCTTTGGGCGACCGCACAGGTATTTTTGGGCGGCCGCACGCCAAGATCAGATTGTCTGATTTTGCTCAAAAATCAGAATTTGGAATTTTCGAAAAATTCAACAAAACCAGTAACAGAACCAATCCAGACTTGCTGATCTGGAATGGGTTTTGGGTAGTTGGTTTGTGTGTGGATTTTGGGGTTTGATTTTCCTATTTGTTTTAAATCTTGTGATTCCTAGATTGGTTCAAGTTTTGGATGGCTAATCTGCGTTCATCGAGATTGTGTTTCCCAAAATTGATCGCAATCAAAGTTTCAAAGATAAAACGAAGTTAGAATTATGAAGAGTTCATAATTGCTAAAATTGAGAAACAAAGTTCTTGATTCAATGATTGGAGATCCATGTGGAATTGTGAATGCAATTGGCCTACGTTCATCGAGACCATCTATTGCTTAGTTTCGGCCACATGGACTACTTTCTTGGTTTCTTGAATTAGTGCGGGATTGTGGTTGCCTAATGGTTTAGTTCGACCGCACTTCTTGTTGTCTTGATTTGGAGATAATAACCAAAGTTGAAATAGTCTCATCCTCATAATTATAGAGAAACTAATGACACATAAATACCATGCTTAAATTAATGGAGATTAATTTAGTGGCTAAACTTGATGTGTAACATGTTTATATTATGTGCTCATAAATGTGTTATATGCTACATGTGAGGAACCTTCAAAGAAAGTTTTAAGTCTTTTATTGCCTTGCCATGATTAAAACACTTGTGAGTACATGAGTGATTTTAATGTAGATTCGCCCTAGCGAGATGCATTAAATTTGTTTATGTATGAGCAAGATAGATAGTGTGGGCACGCCCTAGCGGGACACATTAACTATGCGTTTAAAATGGTTAGACTTAATTGGGCGTCAAAACAGTTTTGGGCCTAGGCAAAGATGAGGTTTAACATGCTTTTTGAAATTGGATTTCTTAAAGAATCTCATAAAAGGAACTAAGAGTCATATGAGATATGATTGACAAGAGTTGTCTACCTAATTAATTTAATTTTGTGTAATCCGCCTTAGCAGACTTGAAATTAAATTAAAGTTGGATCTTAACCCATTTAAATTATATTATACATTGGATGTATATGAAGGTTATATAATTTAGTGGGAGTATTTTGTTTGAAAAATACATTATTTATCTCTTTAGTGAAAATCGGTACTTATTAAATTTTGGAAATTTTGCATATTTGTAGATAATGACTAATAACACTCAATCAATGTCGTTGCGATCGATCCTTGAGAAGGATAAGCTCGAAGAGAATGGTACAAACTTTATGGATTGGATCCGTAGCATAAGAATCGTTCTTAAACAAGAAGATAAGTTGTACATTCTCGATGGGCCTCTCCCCGCTGAACCACCGCCTACTGCCCCTAGGGTAGAAAGAGACAATTACAAGAAGCATCGTAATGATTCTAGAGATGTAAGTTGTCTCATGCTTGCTGCTATGTGTTCAAAACTCCAACAAAGTTTGGAACATTTGGAAGCCTATGAGATAGGCGTGGAGTTGAGAACCATGTTTCAAGAGCAAGCTAGGCAAGAGAGGTACAAGACCATTGTTGCATTCACTACTAGTAAAATGAATGAAGGGCAACAAGTGAGTCCTCACTTTCTTAAAATGAAAGGTTATGTAGAGCACCTTGAGAAACTTGGCTATCCAATCCCATTGGAGCTAGCCACGGATCTCATTCTTAATTCATTGCCTAAAAGTTCTAATCAATTTGTAATGAATTATAACATGCATGGAATGGATAAGAATCTCTCTGAGTTGCATGGGATGCTTAAAACTGCAGAGATGAAAATTGTGGAGAAAGGTTCTCCTGTGCTCTTGGTTCATGATGGGAAGAAGCCTGGTGCCAAAGGCAAGGGTAAGGCAAAAGTTGTCAAACCCAAGATAAGCAAGACAAAGGTTGCCAAGGCTTCTGAGGCAAAACCCGATACACAAAAGGATGCAATTTGTTTCCATTGTCAAGAAATTGGTCATTGGAAACGTAATTGCAAGGCTTTCTTGGAAGAGCAAAAGAAGAAGAAGAGCAGCAAGGCTGCGTCGACTTCAGGTATCTATATGATAGATATTCTCCTTTCTACCACTGATTCTTGGGTATTGGATACCGGATGTGGTTCTCACATTTGTCTAAATGTGCAGGGACTAAAGAATAGGAGACTGCTTAAAGAAGGTGAAGTAGATCTACGCGTGGGGAATGGAGCAAGAGTTGCTGCATTAGCCGTAGGGACTTATGAAGTCACTTTACCTTCCGGATTAATTCTTGTTTTGAACAATTGTTATTATGTTCCGGATTTAAGCAGAAATATTATTTCAATTTCTTGTTTGGATAATGAAGGTTTTAAGTTTCTTATTGAGAATAAGAAATTTTCTATTTATTTAAATGATGTGCTTTATGGTATTGCTAATTCATTTAATGGTCTTTATGTCTTGGATATCAAGAATGAAAATAATGTCTATCATGTAAATAAGAAATCTAAACCTAATGATATAAATCATACTTATTTGTGGCATTGCCGTCTTGGTCATATTAATGAGAAGCGTATCTCAAAACTCCATGGGGACGGACTTTTGGGTTCATGTGACTTAGAGTCATATGATACTTGTGAGTCGTGTCTTCTTGGAAAAATGACTAAGACACCTTTTACCAAGTTGGGTGAAAGGGCAAGCGACTTATTGGGGTTGATACATTCCGATGTATGCGGACCATTAAGTAGCAAAGCTAGGGGAGGATTTCAATACTTCATAACCTTCACTGATGATTATAGTAGATTTGGGTATGTTTACCTAATGAAACATAAAAGTGAAGCATTTGAGATATTTAGAATATTTCAAAATGAAGTAGAAAAACAACTTGGCAAAAGTATAAAGGCACTTCGATCAGATCGAGGTGGTGAATACTTAAGTCAAGAATTTGATGATCATCTAAAGAATTGTGGAATAGTTTCACAATTGACTCCACCTGGAACACCACAATGGAATGGTGTGTCCGAGAGGAGGAATCGGACTTTGTTAGACATGGTTCGATCAATGATGAGTCAAGTTGATCTTCCAATATCCTTTTGGGGTTACGCCCTAGAAACCGCTGCTTTCACACTAAATCAAGTTCCAACTAAATCGGTTCCAAAGACTCCATATGAGATGTGGAGTGGAAAGAAACCTAGTTTATCTTTCATGAGGATTTGGGGTTGCGAAGTTTATGTCAAGAGACTTATCTCTGACAAACTAGCACACAAATCTGATAAATGTATTTTCGTGGGATATCCTAAGGAAACTAAAGGATATTACTTTTACAACCGAGAGGACAACAAAGTGTTTGTTGCCCGAACTGGTGTCTTTCTAGAGAAAAAGTTTCTCTCCAAAGAAATCAGTGGGAGTAAAATAAATCTTGAAGAAATTCGAGACCCAGAAAATAACATTGAACCAATAGTGGAACAAGAACAAGAACCACAAGGAGTTGTGGAACCTGTTCAAAATACACAAGCATCTCGCAGATCTAGTAGGTTACGATCCGAGCCCGAGAGATATGGATTTCTCGTAACGGATAGTAATGAGGTAAAAATCATTGAGAATGATGAACCGTCAACCTACCAAGAGGCGATGTCTTCTCCTGATTCGGACAAGTGGCTTGGAGCCATGGAATCCGAATTGCAATCCATGCAAGACAATCAAGTTTGGAATTTGATTGTTGCGCCCGAAGGTGTAAAAACCATAGGATGCAAATGGGTCTTCAAGAAGAAGACTGACATGGATGGGAAGGTGCATACTTACAAAGCTAGGCTTGTAGCGAAGGGTTATAGGCAAGTTCATGGTATTGACTATGATGAGACCTTTTCACCCGTAGCAATGATCAAGTCTATAAGAATTTTGCTTGCCATTGCCGCATATCATGACTATGAAATATGGCAGATGGACGTCAAAACCGCTTTCCTGAATGGAAAACTCCAAGAGGATGTGTATATGACACAACCAGAAGGTTTTGAACAAGATTCTAAGGTATGCAAATTGCAAAGATCCATCTATGGATTGAAGCAAGCTTCAAGGAGTTGGAATCTCCGTTTTGATGAATCGGTCAAAGAGTTTGGTTTCATCAAGAACGAGGATGAGCCTTGTGTATACAAGAAGATTAGTGGGAGCATAGTGCTATTCCTTATTTTATACGTGGATGACATATTGCTCATTGTAAACGACATTCCTACACTTCAGTCTGTGAAGACTTGGTTAGGAAAGTGCTTCGCAATGAAAGATATGGGTGAAGCCGCATATATACTTGGCATTAAGATCTATAGAGATAGATCAAGGAGGCTACTTGGTTTAAGCCAAAGTACATACATTGACAAGGTCATTAGAAGATTCCGTATGGAAAATTCTAAGAGAGGCACCTTGCCCGTGTTACATGGAGTTTCTCTAAGCAAGACTCAATGTCCTAAGACAAAAGATGAGCGTGAGAAAATGAATGATGTTCCATATGCTTCGGCAATTGGATCCATCATGTATGCCATGATTTGTACTAGGCCGGATGTGTCTTATGCTTTGAGCATGACAAGTAGATACCAATCCGACCCTGGCGAAAATCACTGGATAGCTGTAAAAGCGATTCTTAAGTACTTGAGAAGGACTAAAGACTCGTTTTTGGTCTGTGGAGGAATGGAAGATGATCTCGTTGTAAATGCTTACACGGATGCAAGCTTCCAAACTGACAAAGATGAGAGCCGATCGCAATCGGGTTTTGTGTTTATGTTAAATGGTGGAGCTGTAAGCTGGAAGAGTTCCAAGCAAAGTACAACCGCTGATTCTACAACAGAAGCTGAGTATATTGCTGCATCGGATGCTGCAAAGGAAGCTGTTTGGATTAAGAAGTTCATAACTAAACTTGAAGTGGTTCCTAGTATTGCTAATCCAATAGACCTTTATTGCGATAATAATGGTGCTATTGCTCAAGCAAAGGAACCAAGAGCACATCAAAAATCTAAACACATACTTAGGCGTTTTCATATCATTCGAGAGATCGTTGATAGGGGAGACGTAAATATATGCAGAGTACCTACTGATGACAATGTTGCGGACCCGCTAACAAAGGGACTTCCACAAGCTAAACATGATGGTCATGTTAGGTCCATGGGTATTAGATACATGGGAGATTGGGCCTAGGGCAAGTGGGAGATTGTTGGTAGTGGTGCCCTAGGCACGTTTAATAAACGTTGTAATTGTTATCATTTATTTCATATCAATAAAGAGATGTTTTGATTATTATTGTTGTTCATGTTTACTTATAATAATCTCCGTCCCTAGTACTTGTTAAGCACTAGTATAAATGCTAAATGATCATAGGATGATCATGTTAGATTTATGGGTACTTGTTTGGAACAAGGTACTGGACATGACCCGCTGTATGAGATTTATGTCATGGTCCATGTCAAACATATATCTCATATTAGTTATGTCATTTGAATCCTTAGACATGAAGTTATTATAGTCTTCCACTTGATGAACATTATGTTTGACATATTCAAACGCTACCTTTAACCGGGAAGTTATAAAGGGTATGATTGGCATAATCGGATTCACGTAGGGAAGAATAATAAGCTAAATGGATTTGTTCCTCCTCGGAGAGATGTCAAGCTTGGGCCACTCGTAGGAATGATGTTGATGAAATGTTCGGCCGGACTCAAATGGATTGATTGGATCAATAGCATTTGAATTATCAACATATTCGGAATCGAGAAAGTATTGAACAAAACAAGTTGACTGTTTGACCATGACTTGTGTTCAATGACATCGTGGACAAAGGGATTGTGACATATTCTAAAGGAATGCGAACTTGTATCTAGTTATACTATTTGGGTAGGTATGACGGTTTGCTAGAACCTAATCATATCTTATGGGATCATGTTTGAGCTCATTGCCAACTTAGTATAATCCTAGAGGGTCACACACAATAGAACGAATCTTTAAAAAGGACTACATTGGAATTTTGGAAATTCTGGACTTTCTGGGAAGTGGGCGACCGCACATTCTGGACTGGGCGGCCGCACACTTAGCCAAATTTTGTACCAGTTTTGTTTCAGAATGTTGTGCGACCGCACAGAGGTTTTTGGGCGGCCGCACAGTACTGTCGGGTGGCAGATTCCTAATTTGATTAGGAAACGAATTTTGGACGGATTTTGACACAAGTTTCCTATTTGGAATAGGTCATACTTGTGTATAAAAGACCAAATTCGGCCAGCACTCAATACGATTGATTTTGTGAGTCTCAAAGAGTTTGAGAGAGGGTTTATTTTGTTCCAAGACATTCTTGGTTGAGGAACAAAATAATACACAAAATAAATTCCATATAGTTCTTTTGATTGTGAAAAAGTGTTTCACAATTTGGTCTAGCAACCAAGATCAAAGAAGCTCCTTTGATATTCGTTCGAAGTGTGGATACCGCTAGAGGGTGAAAATCATCATCTTCAAAGTTCGTGTTCAAGCTTTGTGATCGTGATCAAGTCTTCAAACCTCCACCAAAGACCAAGAGAATTTGATAGCCATCAAGGGTTAGTTTATTCCTTTATTCTTATGTTGTATTTGATTTAATCATATGAACGGATCTATAGGCTTTGGGTTTCAAAAATTTAAATGCTAATTTCCGCTGCGCATGTTTGATCGAAACCCAACAGTGAGGTACCAATCAAGGATTTGGGTGCCATGCAACGAAGACATCAAAAGAGAGATTTTAAATGAAGCCCATTGTTCGAGGTTTTCTGTGCATCCGGGAAGCACAAAAATGTATAGAGATCTGAGGGAATCTTATTGGTGGAACCATATGAAGGGAGATGTGGCAGAATTCGTGTCAAGATGTTTAGTTTGTCAACAAGTAAAAAGTGAGCATCAAAGGCCTGCAGGACTATTACAGTCGTTACCTATCCCCGAGTGGAAGTGGGAACACATAGCTATGGATCTAGTGGTTGGATTACCGAAGACGTTGAAAGGGTATAACGCAATTTGGGTGATAGTAGATAGGCTCACTAAATCGGCCCATTTTCTGGCAATCAAGGTGACAGATTCGCTAGAAAAGATGGATAAGTTGTATATTGATGAGATTGTAAGGTTGCATGGAATACCGGTGTCAATAGTGTCTGATAGAGATGCGCGATTCACGTCAAAATTTTGGAAAAGTTTGCAACAAGCTTTGGGGACAGAGTTGACAATGAGTACAGCTTTTCACCCGCAGACCGATGGACAGTCAGAAAGAACTATCCAAACGTTGGAGGATATGCTACGAGCTACATCTTTAGATTGGCAAGGGACTTGGGATGAACATTTGCCATTGGTAGAGTTCGCATATAATAACAGTTTCCATGCTAGTATTGGAATGGCACCGTACGAGGCACTGTATGGGCGAAAGTGTAGATCACCGACTTGTTGGGACGAAGTGGGTGAAAGGAAGTTGACCGGACCAGAAATTGTCCAAGTGACGGCGGACAAGGTACAACAGATAAGAAATTGGCTTTTGACTGCGCAGAGCAGACAGAAATCCTATGCTGATCGTAGAAGACGTGACTTAGAATTTCAAATCGGGGATCGAGTATTTTTTAAGATCTCGCCAACAAAAGGAATTATGAGATTTGGTATTCGCGGGAAGTTAAGCCCGAGGTACGTGGGGCCGTTCGAAATTTTGGAAAGAGTTGGGGCAGTAGCTTATAAGTTAGCCCTACCGCCTGTACTAGCGGGAGTACATAATGTGTTCCATGTATCGATGTTAAGGAAGTACATTTCCGACCCAAGCCATGTGATCGAGTATAAGCAGCTTAGAGTTCGAGCTGATTTAAGCTATGATGAAAGGCCCGTAAAGGTTGTCGACCGCAAGGATCATATTTTAAGGAAAAGGGTGATTCCTTATGTAAAAGTGCAATGGAGCAACCATACAGAAAGAGAAGCTACATGGGAGCTCGAGGGAGAGATGCGAGAAACGTATCCCGACCTATTTTCAGAATGACGAGTTCGGTTTGGAGGACCAAACCCTTTTAAGGAGGTAAGAATGTAACAACCGGCTCTTTTATTTATTTATTAAGGTGTTAGACTACTATTAATTAAATTATGGATTGGGTTTAAAGTTGGCCCAAGCTAATTAAAACCCAATAAGGTTAGTTAACCTTTTTATAATAGGAATGGGAAACCCTATGCTATATATTAATTTAAAACCCTCCCCTCTTTACTAATCACAAAAGAAAAGAAAAAAAAGAAAAAAATAGAGAACGGGAGAGTTGGAGCGGCGGCGAGAGACAGAGAACGGGAGAGAGAACAGAGGCGCGAGAGGAAGAAGAAGGAAGAGGGGGAGTCGAGTTCGTTCATCCAAGGTACTTCCAATAAGCTTAACCTCTTCTCTTCAACCTTAGTAAATCAAATCTTTGGCAAACCCTAAATTCTATTAATCATCTAGGGTTGAGAAATTGGGTTTATAAATCATATATTGTGCAATATATATACATATATATATACATCTATGCGTGTATATGTGTGTGCGGTGTGTGTGTGTGTGTTGAGTGCAGAGTGCGGATGTGTGTGTGCAGTGTGTGTGCAACGTGTGTGTGTGTGTGTGAGTTGTGCGTGTGTGTGTGTGGGTTGTGGCAGTGTGTGTGTGTATCCAAAAAGTGTGTAGTGTGTGTGTACAGAGTGTGTGTGTGTATTAGGTTTCTTTGAGTGTGCTGAAAAGGTGTAAATAGTGTGTGAATAGTGTACTGTGAATAGTGATTATGAATAGTGCACTGTGAATAGTAATCTGCGAATAGTGTTTTGGGGGAGAATAATGTAACCCTAGAACGTGTAATTGAGAATGGAATTAATGTAACCCTAGGGATATTTTAGTAATCCGAAAGGGGTATTTTGGGAATACCAATAATGGGTAGAACGAACCCTAACAAAGAGTTTAAGAAGATGAACTCGTGAAGCTAAGAAAGTAAAATAAAGTATAATGGGGACGGGGAATTAAAGTGATTCATGTTCCTAAGAAATCCTCATTTGCATGTTTGTAGATTGTGCACGTGATTTTGCTAAGTGAAGAACGCAAAGTCAAGGTAAGGGATTACGATCCTTAGTTCTTGATGTCTCTATCCTTTAATGTAGGATTCCTATATGTTCTTTCATGAGTAGTTACCTAGTGGCGGTAACATTTGAATTCTTAAAAGTTGTGAACGCCTTTTGAATGTTCCTACCCCTTGACATGTTTTAAATCAACGGGTACCAAAAACATATCTTTGAAATTGTATGGTGTTCTCGTACCTTGAACACTAAGTTGAAACTTTGCTATATCTTAATGTGGTATAGACATTCGCTTACTTTGCTATATCTTAATGTGGTATAGACATTCTCTTACTTCGCTATATCTTAATGTGGTATAGACGGACTAAGTAGGTTAGTCTAGTTTGAAATGAAAAAGAACTAGACTTTGGTACTGCTTAAATGAAGTAGTTGATTATCATGATAAATCTTACTTAAATGCCCTGATCAGGCATTGCACCTAAAATGGTGACGTTATCTTGGAATTGACGGACTTGATAGTAAATGCCACATTCATTTTTGAAAAGTTTATTAGTTAACTGCTTTTGAATCTTAAAGGTTAACTTATTATTTATGAAAACCTATCTTTGAAAATATTATTATTGGTTCGTTCTTCCGGTCATCTCTCCTTAGTACCCGGAGAGATCGCGTATGAACTTACTGTGCATTGTTCGCTCACCCCTTCCATAATAATTGTTCTCCAGGATATAAATAGGAGAAGGTCTCGAAGGACAAAAGAGGAGTTGTTGAGGTGATAATGAAGACCCTTGATGACGAAGTTTAAGAAGTTTTAGTAGTAGTCAGAATGGATTGTTATGAATGTTTATTTTGAAGGTTGGTTATGTCTAGCCGTTGGAGTTTTAAAAGACAGTTAAATTCGCTTCCGTTATTTATTTTGAATAGTGGTTAGAGATACTAGCCGTTGATGTTTGAATTATCGTTTAAGACCGTTGTTTTCCCGCGTTTGGGGATGGATTTTATTAAAGGATATTATATTATATTACTCTGAAATTCGGGGTGTTACACTATCACAAGTTCGTCAATTCCATAGTTACAATACACCTTTTCAAGGTGTTAAGTAAATAAGAGACTATACACATTTTCAGGGTGCTCCCTTATTAATATCAAATCATGATCATTAAACTACCTCATTAAGTAGTACAAAGTGTTTAAGTTCCTTTCAATCAAACTAGACAAGTTTATTTCGTCCTTTTCAATCAGACAAAGCTAACTGCACATGTTTCAATTAGATACAACAATATCCCACGTAGTGTTCAAAGGTACAAGAACACATAATACAATTTCAATTCACTTTAGATAGCATTGAACAATAGACATCAAGGGTAAGATCAATTTCAAAAGACGTTCATGTCATGGAGTTCAAATACTACTGAGCACTAGGTAGCTAGAGTAAGAAAGAATTATGAGGATCCTATTTTAAAGGATGAATCTCAAAAGACTTAGGAACGTAATCCTTTACCTTGGGTTACTTGCACGTCCTCGTAATTTCTCCTTGCACGAATCTACAATCATGCAAAAGTTTCATCTTAGACATAAGTAAATACTATTTACTTTACGTCCCCAAATACATTATTTCTTTCGTTAACCTATAAGTTATTCTTTCTTTAACTTCTTGTAAGGTTAACTACACTTTCTAGGGTTTCCTGAATTACCACTTTTTGTTTCATACCCAAAATACATTTTTAGGTTTACCAAAATACCCCTAGGGTTTACTATCATCAATTCCCATATTAACTTTCACAATCCAATTTACACACACTGTTTTCATCTTTTCCAGCACACACTAAATTACACAACCACACATACACCACCCTACACACACACGCAGCTGCACACACACACAAACACTATGCACGCACACAAACACACTGCAGGCACACACTCTCAAACTTCCTCCATGCAAACCCTAATTCATAAACCCTAGTTCATCCTTTTAGGGTTTCAAGATCCATAGTTTTCCAAGATTAATTCAATCAAGGATGAAAAAAAAGAGGATTAGGGAGATTAGGTTTACCTTAGATGATTTATCTTCAACCTTTTTCTCTCTCTCCCTTGATCTTACTCTCTCTCGGCCTCTTCTCCCTTCTCTGCCGCCGTCTCTCTCTCTCTCTCTATCTTTACGTGATATTCTTTTCTTTTGACAGTAAAATAAAGAGGCTAGGGATCTTAGAGAGGGATTTATATATTAAATGGCTTTCACTTCTAACCCAAAAATGATTCCTTCTCCTCAATAATAATGACTTAGGCTTTTCTATTTTAACTCAATAACTTAAGCCCAATACTTTCATTAATTAACTTGGCCCAATTAATAAATAAAAGAGTCCAAAAAATAAAATAATTAAGGAGGGAAAAGCCGGGTATTACATTCCTTCCTTTTTAAAAGAGTTTGGTCCTCCAAACTAAACGTACCTTAATCAGAAAACAGAGCGAGATATGCCCTCGCATCTCTCTTTCGAGCTCCCACGTAGCTTCTCTTTCTGTATGGTTTCTCCATTGTACTTTCCCTTAAGGAATCACCCTTTTCCTCAGGATTTGATCTTTCCGATCTATAATCTTCACAAGTTCCTCGTTGTAACTTAAATCAGCACGAACTCTGAGTTGTTTATACTCGATTACATGGCTCAGATCGGAAATGTACTTCCTCAGCATCGACACATGAAACACGTTGTGCACTCTAGCTAGCACAGGCGGTAAATCTAACTTATAAGCTATCGTCCCAACTCATTCAAAAATCTCAAACGGTCCAACATATCTTGGGCTTAACTTCCCATGAATACCGAACCTCATGACTCCTTTTGTTGGCGAAATCTTCAAGAATACATGGTCGCCCAATTGAAAATCTAAATCGCGCCTTCGGTGATCAGCATACGACTTCTGTCTACTCTGAGCGGTCAACAACCATTTATGAATCTGTTGTACCTTATCTGCGGTCACTTGGAAAAGTTCTGGTCCAGTTAATTTCCTTTCACTAACTTCATCCCAGCAAGTAGGTGATCTACACTTTCTTCCATACAATGTCTCGTACGGTGCCATCCCAATACTAGCTTGAAAACTATTATTGTACGTGAATTCTACTAGCGTCAAATGCTGGTCCCACGTTCCTTGCCAGTCCAACGACGTAGCTCTCAACATGTCTTCTAGAGTCTGGATAGTCCTTTCCGACTGTCCATCTGTCTGCGGGTGAAAAGTTGTACTCATCATCAACTCCATACCCAAGGCTTGTTGTAAACTCTTCCAGAATTTCTATGTAAACCTCTCATCTAGATCGGACACTATCGAAATGGGTATTCCATACAGTCTCACGATTTCATCAATATATAAGTTGGATAATTTCTCTAACGAATCTGTCACCTTGATTGCTAGAAAATGAGCCGACTTCTTAAGTCTATCCACAATAACCCAAATTGCGTTGTGGCCCTTCAGTGTCTTTGGCAACCCTACTACCAAATCCATCGCTATATGCTCCCATTTCCACTCTATAATAGGTAACGATTGCAATAATCATGTCGGTCTCTGGTGTTCACTTTTCACTTGTTAACACACCAAACACTTCGATACAAACTCAGCTACATCTCCTTTCATGTTGTTCCACTAAAATGACTCTCTTAAGTTTCTGTACATCTTCGTACTTCCAGGATGTACGGAAAATTTCGAATAATGAGCTTCCTTCAGAATCTCTCTATTAATATCCTCATTGTCTAGCACCCATATCCTAGATTGGTACCTCATGATTCCATCCTTTTCTACACGAAAGTCTGTTGATTTACCTTTAGCAATACTCTCGTGCACCATCAACACTTCCTCATCTACTCCTTGTGCTTCTTTGGTCCTATCTATAAGCGTTAGCTGAACACTCACTTGAGCCAAATTTGCACTTCTATGCTTGAAATTTCAATGCGGTTCCATGCACTTTCCTCCTTAGAAATCAACGTCGCTGCATTTGCCACCTTATTAGCTTTCCCTGGGTGGTACAAAATCGTACAATCATAATCTTTTAACAACTCCAACCATCTTCTTTGCCTCATATTAAGCTCCTTCTGGGTGAATATGTACTTAAGACTCTTATGATCCGTATAAATCTGACATGTCACCCCATATAAGTAGTGCCTCCATATCTTCAAAGCAAACACCACTGCAGTTAATTCCAAATCATGGGTTGGATAATTCTTCTCATGATTCTTTAATTGCCTAGATGCATAAGCTATAACTTTATCATTCTGCATCAACACGCAACCTAATCCTTTAAGCGAAGCATCACTATAGATCACAAATCCATCCGATCCCGATGGTAAAGAAAGAACTGGTGCGGACACCAATCGTCGCTTCAATTCTTTAAAACTCTTTTCACACTCTTCTGACCAAATAAACTTAGCTCCTTTCTGAGTCAATTTCGTTAATGGCACTGACAACTTCGAGAAACCTTCTACGAATCTCCTATAGTAGCCAGCCAAACCTAAGAAACTTCTTATTTCACTAACCGAAGTTGGTCTCTCCCAATTCATGATTGCTTCTATTTTTGTTGGATCCACAGTTATTCCATCCTTTCACACCACATGCCCTAAGAATGTCACCTTCTCCAACCAAAAATCACACTTCTTAAATTTTGCATATAACTTCTGCTCTCTCAAGATTTGTAGTACTAACCTTATGTGCTCTTCATGTTATTCCTTGGTCCTCGAATATACCAAGATATCGTCAATGAACACAATCACGCACTTATCCAGAAACTTCTGAAATATCATATTCATAAGCTCCATAAACGCTGCCGGTGCGCTAGTCAACCCAAACGGCATCACCATAAACTCGTAATGACCATACATTGTTCTAAAGGCAGTCTTAGCTATGTCGTCCTTCTACTCTTAGATGATGATAACCAGACCTCAAATCTATCTTCGAGAAATAACACGCTCCATGAAGCTGGTCAAATAAATCATCTATTCTTGGCAACGAGTATTGATTCCTTACCGTCACACGATTTAATTCACGATAGTCGATAGATAACCTCATCGACCCATCCTTCTTCTTCACAAATAACACCGGTGCACTCCATGGTGACACACTCAATCTAATTAAACCCTTATCCAACAACTCTTGCAGTTGTTCTTTCAATTCCTTCAATTCTGACGGAGCCATTCTATACGGCGCCTTCGATATTGGTGTAGTTTCCGGTACCAAATCGATAGAAAACTCTACTTGTCTTTCTGGTGGTATCCCTGGTAAATCCTCTAGGAACACATCTTTGAAATCACTAATCACATAAAGTGATTCTATAGTTACTTCCTTCTGGTCCGTAGTACTCACGTACGCCAAAAATCCTTCACACCCTTTCCTTAACAGCTTACGAGCCTTCATTACCGATATAAGGTTTTATCGGGTTCTAGATTTTGTCCCTTAAAAACAAAACTCTTCTCCAGATAACAGTCCGAAGTAGAATTTTTTTTCTTAAAACAATCTACATGAGCATGGTATGCAACTAACCAGTCCATTCCTAAGATCACATCAAATTCTTCGATCTCTAAACTAATAAGATCAACCTCAAGCTCTTTTCCGTCCAGTTTCAAAGGACACTTTCTAAATATAGACGTAATAGGGATCGATTCTCTAGTTAAAGTATCTGTAACTAAAGAACTCTCTAACGCCTCAGGAATTAAGTTCATTCTCTTAGCTAACCAAGCATTTATCACAGAATGCGTAACACCAGTATCAATCAAAACATAAACATTACTGGAGTATAGTTGAATCGTACTTGCCACGAGATCATTGGTGGTTCTAGCATCTTTGGCTGTCATGGAAAACACACGTCCACGACCTCCACCGTTTCCTTTGTTGTTATCTTTTGCTCCTTGAGCCTTAGTATCTTTCTTGGGTTCTGGGCATTTCCACTGCGGATGTCCCACTATGTTGCAATTAATGCACTTCTTCTCCTTATACCAGCAATCCTCAGTCTTGTGCCTTCCTTCGCAGACTTGGCACTTCTCATCAGAACCTTTCCTTTTGGTGTCGTTCTTATTACCATCTTTTCGACTTTCATGACCCTTACTCTGGTACTTACTCACAGTACCGTCCTTCTCACAGTCGTCGGCATCCTTCCGCTTATTATTTCCATCCCGGTTCCAGCTTCCTTTAGATCCAGTTGACTCCTTCTCAGTTGACTTTTTCTTTTCCTCTCGCTTACAGGCGATAACTATTTGATTCTTTCTCCACTATCCTTGCCCTATCCAACACATGATCATAGGTTGGTAGCATTAATGGAGTGATTCTGTATCTAATCCGGTCACTCAAACCAGCTTCAAATTTTTGAGCCTTTTGTACTTCATTATCGAAGAACGTTGGGGAAAATTCTAGCAATTCGGTGAATCTAGCACCATAGTCGTCCACCGTCATACTTCCTTGAGTTAGCATCATAAACTCAGCCACTCTGGCATTTCGAACACTTTCCGGATAATATGATACTATCATTAGTATCATAAATACGAGACATTTTCACACACTCTCATACTATAGATCGTCTCCACAGACTAACATTCAATATATAGGTCATTCACTAGACCACTGGTTATTTCAATAGACAATCACTATCTTCATTTGTCCTCTTTACTAGACTTATTGGTCATTTCATTAGACCATTACTAATTTTCTATCGGTCATTTCAATAGACCATTTTCACTTTCATTGGTCGTTTCAATAGACCTTTCTTACTTGTTCCAGGTTAACTGGCACATTTAACACTATTACTCACGCCAACACAAGCATTGTACTATACTTAATACTTTCACATAAATAGGCCATCTCAAAAGACATAAAAAAAAATCGGTTCACTAAACCTCTGGTCGTTTCAATAGACCAACATTACTCTAGTAAGTCATTTCACTAGACTTGACTATTAATTATCGGTCGATTCACTAGACCTACTATTGTTCACACTTGGCAGTTTCAATAAGCCAATTACTTTTACACTTGACCGTTTCAATAGGTCTCTTTACTCTTGTTTCGATCGTTTCAATAGATCAAAACTAAATCCACTTGGCTGTTTCAATAAGCCAATTGATACTCGTGGTCTTTTCACTTGACCAACGCTTTCTCGTTCTAGATTAGCTCACACGATTTAACATTCAAGAACGAAACAATCAACAAAGCCATTTGCTTAAAATAATCAAAACCTTTATTGCAAAGAATCTCTTGGAATAATTCTAAGCAAAACAAAAATTCTAGCGTTTCTCTCTAGACTAGAACTAATCATCAATTCTATAACTTTATGTTCCACTTTTCAATTATGGAATAACATCTTCCTAGGCCTTCCCTTAGGTCTTCCACTTAGCACCTTTGGAGTCTTATTAGAGCCTCTTGGTCTACCTCTGGACCTACGAATCGGTACCATTTCTTGTTCTAGCTCTTCATCGTCATCAAGAATGATTGGGGCGGCTTCACTGCCCTCAAGGATAATATCTATTACCTCGACCTCTTCTTCTGCTACCAATTTTTCTTCATTTGGCGCTTCATTTCCTATAAGTGTTGTCGGTGCTGGCTCTCTAGCTCTAGCTTCCTTTAAATCTTTCAATTCATAGTACCATTGGTACGCTTGTTCTCGGTTTTCATGATAGTACTTCTCATTTTGATCCATGATCTCTTTCACTTCTTCCAATTCCTTGCGAGTATCTAGCAATGCCTTCCTATCTCGCATCCACTTCTCTAGTGTAAAGCTTACTCTTGACTTTTCAGCTTCTAAGTCTTCAGTTAACTTCTGAATCTTGAGTGTATACCTCTGAATCACTCTCTTCTTAATGGTCTTATGCTTCAAGTTCATCTTCATGTTTCTTCTAAGTCCGTTCATAACTTATAATTAAGATATAACCATTATCAGTACCATATAACTCAAAGGTATATGACCATAATCATCATTTGCATAAGCAACTTAAAAGAATAACATTCTAGTAAGTTTTACTCCCAAAGTGTTCACTTATATTCCTCTACATTCCTTGAGGAAATCTTACCTTAGGTTATTTCCTAAAATGGTAAGTTTTCATAATTAACTAGTTTGACTTCAAGCAATCTTAGTCTTCCTAAAACGCTCAAATCAAACCTATTCAATATCAGAGTTCCTATCCCTTTTAAGCTCTAATCCCAAAGCTCTGATACCAACTGTAACGACCCAAACTTTCCACTAATAATAATAGTCTTTAATTATCCATAAACTAAGAAATCCTAAACGTCAAACACAATTCAAAATCCAACGTTTAATGTAACGGCTAGCATAATCTAACCACAATTAAAAATAGTGCGGAAGCATAACTGTTTTTCAGACTCAACGGCTATTACAACCCATTAGATCTAACACAACTATAAAATAACCGTCTTAAAACTCTTCATTAACCCACGGACTGCCCTTCTTTGCGCTCTAATCATTCCCTCTACTCTTTACCTGGGGAAAAGAATATAAGAAAGGGGTGAGAGAACAATGCTCAGTAAGTTCATACGGGATCTCTCCGGGTACTAAGAAGAGATGACCGAAAGAACGGAGCCAAGCAATATTCTCAATGAAAGGCTAACATCAATAACTTAATTGTACACATCACAAGATACAGTTATAATACTTAAGGAAGTTGTGGCACTATCACAAGTTCGTCAATTCCATAGTTACAATACACCTTTTCAGGGTGTTAAGTAACTAAGAGACTTTACACCTTTTTAGGGTGCTCCCTTATTAATATTAAATCATTATCATTAAACTACCTCATTAAGTAGTACAAAGTGTCTAAGTTATTTTCAATCAAACTAGACAAGTTTATTTAGTCATTTTCAATCAGACTAATTCATGCTAAGTCCTTTTTAATCAGACAAAGCTAACTGCACCTGTTTCAATTAGATACAACAATATTCCACATAGTGTTCAACGGTACAAGAACACATAATACAATTTCAATTCACTTTAGATACCCATTGAACAATACACATCAAGGTTAAGATCAATTTCAAAAGACGTTCATGTCATGGAGTTCAAATACTACCGGCCACTAGGTAGCTAGACTTAGAAAGAATTATGAGGATCCTATTTTAAAGGATGAATCTCAAAAGACTTAGGAACGTAATCCCTTACCTTGGGTTACTTGCACGTCCTCGTAATTTCTCCTTGCACGAATCTACAATCATGCACAAGTTTCATCTTAGACAAAACTAAATACTATTTACTTTACGTCCCCAACTACATTATTTCTTTCGTTAACCTATACGTTATTCTTTCTTTAACTTCTTCTAAGGTTAACTACACTTTCTAGGGTTTCCCCAATTACCCCTTTTTGTTTCATACCCAAAATACATTTTTAGGTTTATCAAAATACCCCTAGGGTTTACTATCATCAATTTCCATCTTAACTTTCACAATACAATTTACACACACTGTTATCACCTTTTCCAGCACACACTAAATTACACAACCACACACGCACCACCCTACACACACGCAGCTGCACACACACACACACACACTGTGCACGCACACACACACTCAAACTCCCTCCATGCAAACCCTAATTCATAAACCCTAGTTCATCCTTTTAGGGTTTCAAGATCCATAGTTTTCCAATATTAATTCAATCAAGGATGAAAAGAAAGAGGATTAGGGAGATTAGGTTTACCTTAGATGATTGATCTTCCACCTTTTTCTCTCTCTCTCTTGATCTTCCTCTCTCTTGGCCTCTTCTCCCTTCTCCGCCGCCGTCTCTCTCTGTCTATCTTTACGTGATATTCTTTTCTTTTGACAGTAAAATAAAGAGGCTAGGGATCTTAGAGAGAGATTTATATATTAAAAGGTTTTCACTTCTAACCCAAAAAGAATTCCTTCTCCTCAATAATAATGACTTAGGCTTTTCTATTTTAACTCAATAACTTAAGCCCAATACTTTCATTAATTAACTTGGCCCAATTAATAAATAAAAGAGGCCAAAAATAAAACAATTAAGGGGAAAAAGTCGGGTATTACAGGAACACTTGCTTCACTAGCTATGTTGTGTTATGAGCATTTAAGTTTAAATTGTTAAAACGAGAAAAACTTTTTGGGACAATGAAAAATGATAAATGAAAAGATGACGGAGAGAGTATTAAATATAGGTGTGAAAGGGCATCATTGATGGCTACGTCTTTCCACGAAGAGAAAGGACAAGGTCAATATAATAGCTACAACTTTCCAAATCAAATCAAATTAAATTAGGGCCTTCAATGTTGCCCTTTCACACCTATATGTATGGGTAAATATAAAGTCACAAAAAGTGCCAAAATAATTTGGCTTACAAAATGATGTGTCATGATTTTATTGGTACTTTTAATTAAAGTGTGCCGGGTCCACTATCAATGTATCCAATAAAATATCGTCACCTCATTTTGTATCCTTCATTTTGTGAAATCTTTTTGTGCCCCTAGCATTGCCATATATACACCTCTCTTCCGTGTACAAACAAAAAAAAAACAAACAAATTGAAAGTATTTGATGGAGAGTTTACATTAACTTTGATTTTTCCCAAACAATACGTATGTATATTAAATTGCTCTTTATGGCATTCTGATGTTAGGTAAATCTAATTTTTGCTGCTTATGAAAGGGTTTGGTAATTTAATAAATTGAGAGCTCTTTTCAACTTTGACAAACACTTGGGTGAGACCGTCTCACCTTGACGGATCCACTCATAAAATCATCCATGATATGCCCAGCGACCCGCCCAGGTAAGCCGCCCAGCTGTCCATCTTGGCCTCTCAGCGCACACGTGTCGCCTTAGAAAAAAATAATCCCAACAACTTTAAAATGCTATATCTTGATATTTTGAAGTCAAAAAACATATTTAAAAACACTGTTGTGTTCATCTCAACGAGACGAACAAAACTAGATAGGTCATGATATGGTTTGATTATTATTTTTAACTATTTTTTAACACAAAAAAATTTTTGGCTGTTTCGTCTCTTGAGATGTAACACGTTCTTATAAAGAAAGTAACAGTTTGATCTTAAAAAAGTAACACTTTATTGTAAGATGTAACAGCAGTTTCGCAAAATAATATAAATAGTTTTTTGTGGTTAGAAAAAGTAATAATTGAATGTAACACAATGCATATATGATTGTAATATGTTATATAGATGAATGTAACAGTTTATAGGTTAAATGTAACATTTTTTTTTTTTAAAAGAGAGTGAAAAATCATGTATATAATCAGTTTTGCATTTCAATTGAATGTAAAAACCTAGAAAAGTGTTACAATTGAGAAAAAAAAGGTTAAATTCATTTATTATAAAATGTTACATTAGTTTAGTTGTCAATCTTATGTTATATTTAATTTATTTCAGCAAAATTGTGGTAAATTTTAGAAAAAAAAGTGTTACATATGAGAAAAAAGTATTACATTTCCTTATAAAAAGTGTTATTTCTGCTGGCAAGTAAAAAATGATAGGGAAAAAAAAAAGGGAAACAGCTTGCTGGCGCCGTCGCATGGCGTGCGGCGGTCGCACAACAGTCCACCCCTTCAACTTTTGCTCAATTTTGCAAGTAAGAAAAGTTAAGTGGTTTAGTACCTCTTCAGTAGGCCTGAAAACATAAGTATCATTTAACATTTTTGTTAGTACGAGTCAGTCTTAGGAAAAAATTATTTTACACTAACTTTAAAGCTTGTTTTTCATAAAAAAATAGATCTTTTATAAGAGATGAAAAATAAGTTTTACAGTATAAATAGTGTAAAACAAGTTTTTTACCAGATTTCCCATAGTTTATTTCATAAAATTGTCATATTTTCATAATTATTGGAGGTTAATGTCATTGAACTTTTATACTATCTCTTTATTTTTTATAATTATTATTAATGAACTTTGAGCAATATTTTAGATTACTTTTAATTATTCCAATGAAAATTTATAACTTTTTATTAATACACAATTATAACTACTATCAATATCAATTTTTAGATTTTCATTGAAATAAGTAAAAGTAGTTAAAATTATTGCTCAAAAGTTTATTCGTAGTAACAACGTAAAAAGATAGACTAATTTTTCAAGACAGATAGGCTAATTGTCTTGACAAAAACTCAAATAAGAAGAACAAAACCCGTCTCATGGTAAAGACGGGTCATGGGTCCGTGTTATTGGTGTAATTTCGACCCATGACCCGGGGTCTTAAATTTGTTTTTTTTTTTTTTTGTGTTTTTTCGATGAGAGAGAAAATGAGCTTGCCCCGCCCCATCCATATGAAGCAAATTATTCACTCACTCAACAAGATTCGTCTCATGTGTAAAACCGTCTCACACAAGTTTTTGTTTAAGACAATAGAGATATGACCAGCAAATGAATTAAAGATATCCAATAGCTCAGCGATATGATGAATCCATAAACATAATTTGTTATGTCTTCAACATATTTATTAAAAAAAATTAATATCTCAGAAACCTCTAAAACAAAATGTAGTTTTTAACAAGGACCTACAGTTGATTAAAAAAAAAAAAACAAGGACCTACAGTTCAGTTTATTTTTAAAGTTCACAAAATAAAAATTTATTACTCAAAAGCTTTTCGAGAAGTAACTATCGGAGGTGTTTTTTATCTGAGTGTCTGATAGACGTGTGTCTCATCGCAACAGTAGACCTTAAAGAAAAAAAAAATATAGAGTCCTTATAAAGAATAAACGTTTGGCTGGAGGGGATTTGAGAAACTACCTCCAAATGACTACCCAAATAATATAAATATCGGAACTACGATATTACCTTAATAAGTATAATATAAAAATCAATTTACATGCAAACTTGACTACTTATACCAAATTAAAGAAAATGACATATTTACCCTACATTTTATGCAAAGTAACAAAGTTTCATTAAGAAAAAAATATTTTTGACATTGATAGTGATGTTTTTATTAGGAAAACTTAACGCTTCTTATTTTATACTCCCTCTGTCCCACCCGACTTAGGATTCTTGGTCAAGAAATTTATACTTTGACCAACAATTTGAACAAAAATAATTATCTTATTGAAAATCTAAAAATAGTTATTTAGTTTACTATTAATCGTGATACAATAACATGTTTTAAATATATATTAGCATCATTATTGAGTGACATAAATCGACTTGGTTAAATGGGCCTACACACCTAAAGGCCTATACAAAGAAGCCCATATTGGGGCTAGGGCCGACATCAATCAGGCCGAGCAGGCAGCCCATGCCTAGGCCGAGTTCAAGAAGCCTAATCCCTAGTCGGCCTCAATAGCGAGACGGGCTAGATGACTGGCCGAGTTATATCAGAAACCTCCCATTATCCTAGGGAGCCCACATACAGAGTTCTATTACAACTCTAGCACTAAGAATTCTTATCTAAACAAGGATATCTCTTCTATAAGATAATTAGGATATCATCATCCTTATCAGGAGTGTATCTCTAAGGAATACGAGTCCTAAATCAATACGGGCATTCTGGCTCACTTGACAAGTCAGGACTCATTCACCCACGCCTATATAAACATGTCATCTACACAGGAAACGGGTAATGAACTCTTTTGACTGAAAACTATAGTCAATTGATTTCTCTTCATTTCTTACACAACCCGAATTCTTATTCTCACGCCGGAGGGCCTTCGCCGGTGAAGCCCCGACATAGTTTACGTTTGTTCATTGTGCGCAGATCCGAACGGGGAAGTTCTTATTGCTAGATTTATCCGAACCGCTAGACGAAGGCTGATCCGGTACGTTTTTGGCAGCATCAGTTTGGTTCCATTGCCGGGAAACGTCTGATCAAAGAACTTCTTGTCCGGATAACCATAATTTCCTCATGTCTGAAATTCGCGCCGACGGTCAGGAGGCTAGTGTCTCACCAGATGCTAATCTCAATCCGCCCCCCTAATAGGGCGAATAACAATGCTTAATTGAATCAAGGGCTCCCTCCTCCACCTCTAGGAGGCGGAATGCATACACGCTCCCGAGGACGCCACCTGAGATTGTTCAACAATATGGAAGGAGAAGGCGAACCACTTCACACCCTCAGAATACCGAGGCCGGCCCTTCTAGGCCTTCTCCAATTGATCGAAGGGTGTTACTCCAACAGAACCTTTCGACCCTCCAACAGCTAGCCGACGCTCAAAGCGCTCTTCTAGAATTCGACCCTGATCATTCCTTGGCACCCTTCGCCCAGCCCTCTGGCACTAGAAGAGCTCTGGGAGATGGAGGTAGGAGCAATCGTAGGGGAAACCCGCGTACTGAAGACGGACGTCATCAGGAACAACGTGATGCACCCCCCGGAAACCGAGCTGCTCCACCAAGCCGACCGGAAGGCTGACTTGGCCCGGTTAATAATGGAGGAAGAGATCTGAGAAATCAAATAAACCGGAGGAGAGAAGAAGAGGCAGAGTCTCCATATATAAGATTTCTAGGACAAAGGCGGTGATGGGAAGATCAACGGCAAGCCCCACCAAGGCAGGCACCACCTCGCCGTACTCCACCGAGACGGCCTCTAGAAGATCCAGAGATAAGCCGAGTCGCTGGAAGAGGCCGAGATAGAGAGAGAGGCCTAGGAGTTCTCATCGCAGCTTGGGAATAAGCGAAAGTCTTATAATGGACCTACAGGAGAGGTTGGATAACATAGAAATGAACCAGGGGCAGAGAAAGCCCAGGACTGATTATGACGCAATGCGTCCATTTTCACAATGGATCAAGGATTCTCCACCTACTCCTAAATTGAAGTTACCTCACCTAGACAAATACTCTGGCAACTCAGATGCTTTGGATCACCTCCAATCCTTTGAGGCTATGATGGCACTAGTGTCCAACCAGGACGACGTACTCTGCAAGGCCTTTGCTAGTGCATTGACCGGGGCAACCAGGTCTTGGTTCATGGACCTGGATAGAGGAAGCATTGATTCTTTCTCTAAATTAAAGTCGAGGTATTTGGAATATTTCGCCATGGTAGGGGCAAGAAAGAAAAGGTTGTCAGACCTAGCGAACATAGTTAAAGGAAAGAACGAGTCGATTATGAGTTTCTATAACAGATTCAGAAACTTAGCCGACTCGATTGAAGAACGACTCACCGACTGGGAGATTATAATGTGCTTCACTAACGGGCAGAGATCAGATGATCTCACTTATGAGTTGTCGGTGAGAGAACCCCTCACAAAGTCTGAACTATATCATGTGGCTTATGAAACAGCTACTGCAGAAGAGAAAAAGTTTTTGATGTCTAGAGATCGAGGACGAGATAGCAAGCCACCTCCTTCTGACTCAACCTAGGGTATCAATGGAGGTGGAAACCGAGGGAAAAATAGAACGAGACCGACCGAGGTTTTTACCCCCCTCACAAAGCCGATCTCCGAGATAATGAACGTGGTAAATCTTCCTAATTCAAAACCCCTCAAAGATAACCCAAAATTCCCTAGGGACACGAGCAAATATTGTGCCTACCACAGGGATAACGGGCATGAGACAGATAATTGCTATGCCCTAAAGAAAATATTGCATAGATGGCCCGATCAGGGGAAGCTTAATGAATTCATAGCAAAGAAAGACAACAAGCGTCCAAGGAAGACGAGAAGGAGGATGATCAAGGAGATAGACCACCCCGGGCAAGGCTAATTGAAGTAATAAGGGAGGAAGTCGCTTCAAACACCAAGCTAAAGGAGCAGATCTATGAGCTGAGCAAGGTCTATCACATCCCCCCTTGGATTCACAAAGGAAAAGAAGTGATCAGCTTCTCTCCAAACGAGCTAGCTGGGAACAGAGCGATGAGAGAGTATCTACTGGTGATCACGGGCTGAATAGACAATTGTGAGTCAGATAGGATCCTAATTGAGTCGGGGGTTGCCAAAGATGTTCTTTACTACAAAACCTTTAAGGAGATGGAGCTGCCAGATACCATGCTGACCCCATACAACGGCAGATTGGAAGGATTCACGAATCACAAGGACGAAGCAAAGGGAACCGTGGACTTACTGCTAGAAGTCGGTGAATACCCCTACAGGGCCTCGGCCACGATAACATTCATAGTTATGGATTTGGCCAGTGATTATCACACCATTTTGGGCTCCCCCAGTCAAGGAAAGTTGGGAATGGTTGCCTCCCTCCCTCACCAAAGGGTGAAGTTCCCTACCCCGGCATGCATAGGTTGTGTCCCCGGCGCCTCTAAACACTTTTTGGAACACGTGATGAAGTCCAGAAAAGCAAAAACCAAAATGGATATTGACACTCCTGAAAGGAACATCACCATATCCAAGTCGACAACGGTCACAACGTCAGCTCCCATCGGCATGATAACAGTAGACATGCCTGAGGAATGGGTGGTATTAGACAACGACAATACCAGGACCGAGACCGAGGTAACATATGGGTTGGATGGATTTGGTTGTATCTTCATGAACACAGCTTCAGACGAGCCGTGGCTCGACCCTCGCCCTCATCCCAAGCTCGGGGGCCACAATACCTAACCACATGGACTCCGAGATAGATAGACTCCTAGATATGGAGAATTTGAACCTAAAAGGCAAAGATAAGGAGAAAGTCAAACAGATCATCGTTGAAACCTTGGAGTTCAGGGACGGTCCCGAGCTGAAACTAGTTGACCAGTTAGACGAGGTCATTATCAACCCCGACTACCCAGAACAGAAGGTACGAATTGGGAAACAACTCCCCCCCAGAAGAGAGAGAGAGAGGAGCTTATCAACCTGCTAAAAAACAACCTAGACGTGTTTGCATGGAAGGTGGAAGACATGGTTGGAGTTAAAGAGGCCATTGCTCTCCACAAACTGGAGGTCGACCAGTTTTTCAAACCGGTCAAGCAGGCACGAAGGGCCTTCTCCACAGATAAAGAAAAAGCAATCGAGGTCGAAGTATATAAATTGCTAAAAGCCGGTATCATCAGAGAAGCAACATACCCCGAATGGCTAGCTAATGTCGTCATGGTTAAAAAGCAGAATGGTAAGTGGAGGATGTGCGTCGACTTCACCGACCTCAACAATACTTGCCCGAAAGATAGCTACCCCCTTCCAAGGATCGACAAGCTGGTCGATTCAATTGCTGGACACCAAACTCTGAGTTTCCTTGAAGCCTATTCAGGCTACCACCAAGTCAAGATGGCCGAGGACAACATCGAAAAGACAGCATTTCAAGCAGCTGGGGGGAAGCTACTGCTATGTAATGATGCCATTCGGCCTAAAAAATGCCGGGGCAACTTACCAGAGGATGGTGAACAAGGTGTTCAAATCCCAGATCGGCAGGAACATGGAGGCTTATATCGACGACATGGTAATCAAGACCAAGTCAGGAAGTCACATCCCGGATTTGTTCTAGACCATAAAGAACTTAAAGGCCAACGACATGAAGCTCAACCCAAGCAAATGTGTTTTCGGGGTCACAACAGGTAAGTTCCTCGGCTTCATGGTATCGCAGCGAGGCATAGAGGCAAATCCGGAGAAGATCCAGACGCTTGTCGACATGAAAGAGACGACATGTGTGAAAGAAGTTTAAATGCTAAATGGGAGAGTAGCCGCCCTGGGAAGGTTTATCGCCAAGTCGGCAGAAAAGTCACTTCCATTCTTCAAAGCTTTGAAGGGGACTAAGGACTTCGCCTGGACCCCAGAATGCTCGGCATCGTTCCAACAATTGAAAGGCTACTTGGGTACTCCTCCACTACTTAGTAGTCCAATTATGGGAGAAACACTCTCTGTATTCCTCGCAGCAACAGATAGAGCTGTGACGGCCGTGCTGGTACGAAAAGATAATGGGGTTCAGAAGCTGGTTTACTATGTAAGCAAGGTATTGTCAAAAACCGAGTCGAGGTACTTTAATTCCAAGAAAATAGCATACGCCTTGGTGATAGCCGCCAGAAAGCTGCGTGCATACTTTACCACTCAGCCCATCACGGTTTACACCGACGCGCCGCTCAAAAAGATTCTTCACAAGATGGATAGCTCGGGCAGACTACTCAACTGGTCCATTGAATTGACCGAGTTTGACATAACCTATAAGCCGAGGAAGATATTGTTGGCACAGCCCCTAGTGGACTTTCTAGTCGTGACCGCGTTCTCAAGTGAACACATGCCGACAACCAGGAAGAGGAAGTTCCCCATGGATAGAGAGCCTTTAGACGAGCTTCCAAATGATTGTTGGGTTTTATACACTGACGGGTCAACAACCCGAGAAAGAAGTGGAGCTGGAGTGTATTTAACAAGTCCAGGCAGCGAACATGTGGCCCGGGACATCATCAGGTTCAAGTTTCCAGCTTCAAACAACCAAGCAGAATATGAGGCCTTGATCTTGGGAATAGAAAGGGCAAAGTTCTTCGGTGCAAACAAACTAGTGGCCTATAGTGATTCACAACTCGTGGTGAACCAAGTGAAAGGAGAATACAACACCGAGAACCACATGCTGAGTAAATACATGGATCTCGTCCTGAATCTGACTAAGAATTTGGAGTTCTGGGAAATAAGGCAAGTAGGACGAGAACACAACCAAGAGGCCGATTTGTAAGTAGTAAAATATGTTTAAATGAATTCGCTTTTCTCGGAAGCGTATTGCTGTAATTCGCTTCTGTAAGTAGCGAATTCTTTTAAACCAACACAATAAGATAAGGTTTCAGTATGTGCAGCTCATTATATCTCTTTCTTGTCAGAAAATAGAGAGACAAAGAAGAAGGGACACAAAGAGGAGAGGATTTTGCAAATCCATTTCTTGAAATACTCAGATCAAGCAAAAGGTACACCACGATCTCTATCTATATGTCATTTTTTGTGTTTGATGTGATTTATTTTATATTTTTGAGTGAATTTGTAGAGAGAAATGATAAATTTAAGATTTTTACTGTTATTATCATTTTCTAGGGTATCGATGAGTGGATTACCGCTTATTTTCATGTGTTACTGGGGAGGGGATGATGAAGATCCATTTAATGGTCCCCTTTTTGAAAAAGGACCGAAATTTGGTCTTAGAGCGATACATAGATGGACTTACACTGAGTTGATTGATCAGTTGTATAAACATATTGGGGTAGATCGAACAAGATTTCAGCTGGAAGTTATTTGTAGATTTCCTCATTCCTTTGACCATGGAATTGCAAATTACTTTCCATTTCATATCCAAGACGATAATGGTGTGGCGTTAATGTTTGATGTTAATGCTCAATTTGGTAGGTTGAGTAACTTACAGTTGTATATTATCATGAAGGCTATTGAGGTGTTTGATATCCGTGGGGGTGGGAATGATATTGGTTATAATCATGAGATGTATGAACGTTATGCAGAGGCAGAGACACTTTATGTGAATTCGCAGAGTTACAACCGAGAGCCTGGCGAGGGTCCAAGTACAGAGACATTTTATGAGAATTCGCCCAGTTACAACCAAGCGGCTGCAATGGCTCCAATTAACCAGAGATCGCGTCGTAGACGAGTGCCACATGAGGATGTTCCGGTTGATGATGATGATGTTTCAGATGAAGATGATGAAGAATATGATACACAAATAGATATTTTGTTGTTTCCTGATGATGATGATGATGAGGATGGATATGAAGAAAACAGCACCGGTAGTAAGATTAGCGAGGGTGACGATGGGCCGAATGATGAGGTTGAATAAGATTTAGTAGCTTATGAAAGGAGAGAGAATCAAATTCATGAGAGAGCAGACTATCCTCTTTATTGTGATATTGGAGAAGAATTTGATGTGATTGCTGTTAATAATCAATGTAGCTTTCCGATATAGGATGGAGAGAAGGGTGAATTGGCTAAAGGGATACTATTTTCTAAGAAGATTGAGGTGAAATATGAGATAAAGAAGTATCACATACATTCCAATCGACGTTTTAAGGTAAGAAAGAGCACACTCCGAACGTGGGCCATTGAGTGTTTATTGAAAGACTATCCATGCCCTTTTTATGCTCGTGTGAGTCAGAAGAAGGTAGGATACTGGGAAGTGACCAAGTATAGAGGCCCTCATTGTTATTTGTATTCTGGACTTAGTCTTGATCACCCCAACTTGGATGCTAAGTTTATTGGTCGGCATATTCTCCATAAGGTCAAGGCTGATTCTGATTTGAATGTTCAGGTTATTATTGTAGACATAAATGAGAAATACAGTAGGAAAATTTCTTACAAGAAGGCATGGTGTGGGAAACAAAAGGCCATTGCCTCAGTGTTTGGAGACTGGAAGGAATCTTATGCTTGGTTACCTCGTGTCCTAGGTGCTATTCAGAAATACAATCCTGGAACTATTGTTGAGTATTTTAATCCTCCTCCACCTGGTGTATATAAAAAGTTTGATCGTGTTTTCTGGGCATTCGGGCCTTGTTTTCAAGCTTTCACTCATTGTAGGCCTGTCGTGTCTATTGATGGAACGTTCTTGCATGGACGTTATAAAGGGGTGATACTCATTGCTATGGGTGTTGACGCCAATGACAGCATCCTTCCTCTTGCTTTTGCTATTGTTGAAAAAGAGGACCATGTTCTCTGGCGTTGGTTTTTATACCTTGTTTGTAAACATATTATCAAGGGTCGTGAGACATGCTTACTTTCTGATCGTCATAATGGCATTCTTGCTACAATTGCAGAAGATACTTGGTGCCCAAATGTGCATCATCGATATTGCTTGAGGCATATGAGTGCAAATTTTCTGAAGAAGCATCATGGTAGTGATTTGAAGCGTCTGTTCTGGGTTGCTGGTTGTGCTCACCAAGATAGAAAATTGAAGGTGACTTTAGAGTTGATCCGTATAGTTGACCCAGAGGCCATCAAGTGGTTTGAGCATTTAGATAAGAAGAAGTGGACACTGGCGCATGATGGTGGTTATAGATATGGTATTATGACTACGAACTTATCTGAGGTCTTTAATGGGGTCATGAAAGGATCATGTGGTATGCCAATAACAGCTATTGTTGAGACTTCTTTCTACCGTTGTGTGGAATACTTTCACAGCAGACTGGGGTTTGTAATGAATGCATTAGGGGGTGTTACAAATAACCCTAATGCATTATACAAATTTAGCCAAAGGATCCATCGTCGATACAACTATAACACCAAAAAGGATGGGTCACACCATGTTCAACCGTTCAACATAAATAATAGGGGAGTGTTTCAAGTGACAACCGAACGTCGTGGTGAAAAAGGTGGAAATACTCAAATTGTGAGATTTGATGAGCGTACATGCACATGTGGCAAATGGGTCGCATATCACTTGCCGTGTTCCCATGCAATTTCATGTTGCATATTCATGAATGTTGATGGTCGTAGTTACGTTGATCAATTTTACACTCTCGGGTCATACTACAACACATGGTCAGGGACTTTTGAACCATTGCAGCATGAGGAATATTGGAATGTGGATGGTCGGGTGCCATTATTTGAACCAAATCCAATGCTTCAACGTGATGCAAAGCAAGGACGACCACAATCAAGACGGCTTCGAAATACTATCGACTGGCAATCTGCAAAACGAATAATCTATTGTTCAACTTGTAAGAAGGAAGGACACACGTGCCGGATGTGTCCAACTAACAGGGAATAGATTTGAATTTGGTCAAATTCAACGTCATTTCAATGGGATTATGTTGTAAGATATTTATCTTGTGTTTGTGTTTCATTTGTACTGCTAATGACTTTGTATTGTTGTAAGATATTTAAATTGTGTTTGTTCTATCATTTGTAGTGCTAATGACTTTGTATTGTTGTAAAATATAACATAAATAAAATAATTCAGTGACCACATTCCGGTCACATAGGAAATATAACATAAATCCAAAAAATTCAGTGACCACATCCCGGTAACATAGGAAAATATTACATAAATCCAAAAAATTCAGTGACCACATCCCGGTCACATAGGAAATCTGACATAAATCCAAATATTACATGTCCAACAAATTAACTTAACAATCGTTAGGGAATACCTTAAAAACATTGGAAAGTGTAATGTTAAGTACTTTCTTTGATCGTGAGACGAAAAAGACAACAACCTAATAGATCAACAAAACAAAACATTTAGAACAAAATGTTAAGGAAAATATCCTTAGGGAGTGTAATATTTAGAAAAATATTTCATACCTGCTTAAGAATCAGAACAGCACCAACACCTATGTCACTTCCATACTTCCCTTAAGCACTTTCTCACCAATGGTAGCTTCAATGGTATCGGTAGGATCCTTCAAAGTCACAAAAAGAGAGCTAGAATCACTTCGTGTGCACTCCTTGACAACAACAACAACCTAATAGACCAAAAAAATAACGACCAATTATTTTTAAAAATCAACCTTAACTATAAATAATGTTGATATTATACCTGATCCACCCTATCATATTTATAGCATTTCTCCTTGATGGCCTTCAACAGATAATATGTACCCTCTGCAGTGAGATAGTCCATTGCAGAAAGCCATATTTTGCGCTGGAAATGTTCATCCTCCACCGGCTCTTCAAGATTTCTCCTTATGGCCTCTTGGGTCGACTGAGGGGGTCCCTGAGAGACATGAGCTTTTCCGGAGTGATGCCGACGCATAGCAGACTGTGCGACACCAGCGGGACCAGGTATGATATGAGGCGGTGGAGATTCCAACTCTCGTTCGATTTGAGAGAGATAAGATTGAGCATTGGAGGTTTGACCGGGATGACCAGGAAGAGTTTGTCGTCCAAAATACCAGCGGGGGAGCGATGGATCCATTATGACAGTTATAAATCTTGTTTTTGAGAGAGATGAATTCAAGTAGTGGTAGCTATAACTAATGAGAGTTTTCAATCAAATTTTTTGGATATTCTTTTTTTTTGTTTGAACTGATAATCTAGAAAGCAAAGATGATGGGGGTTTGCTTTCAAATGTTTCTGTCTTTAACAAACACAAACAAGCAAAGTTTCCTCTCTGTACTCTACTAACAACGCAAAGTACAACACACAGAGAACTACAACAAGCTTCACATAATCAAACCACAATTGCAAAGAAGACTTACATGTTGTCAAATGAGTGAAGAAATGTAGGATGGAATCGTCAATTTCACCCAAGAATTCGCCAGAATCGCCTGAGAAGAACATAAGGGGCTTGGATGTGTGTACTGTCTTCTGCAAATGTGAGGTGGGTAATGTTATATCTGATTGAATGAGTAATCCGCTACTGTCAAAAGCGAAATATGTACTAATCTAATTCGCTAATGTTGAAAGCGAATTAGGTAAACATAATTCTCTACTGTCGAAAGCGAATTATGTTTTGACATAATTCGCTACTATCGGAAGCGAATTACACTGAAGCAAAATTGTCATGCCAGCTTCACCCTTCTGGCACTCTACCTGCAAACAAAACTCAAATACCAGCAAAGACAACTCAAATACCATAATTCAGTAGAATACTAAATTTTGAACTGAATGTACAACAACAACAACAAAAAGTTCTCGGGCTTAATGACCACATCCCGATCATATAAGATTTAAGAGTACTAATAATAACAAGTGGTCAGTGGTCAATAGTAAGAAGGAGTGAACCTATTTCTAGGATTTGTTTTCCTAGACCCTTGCCTAGGCAATGGCCTAGACGGAGTAGCAAAAGCATTAGAAGGCCCGGATTGTCCAACTGGCGGAGGAATAGGAGGTCGAGCAGTAGACTGAGTTGATGCCGGAGGAGGAAAGTAAGACTGATCATCATCTAAATCCTGATCCTCACCAAATGGTAGAATAGGTGGACAAGTAGGTGTCCCTCACATCCCTCCTCCCCACCCTATCGCCATCTCCATCCCCATCCCCATCCCCCCTCCCCACCCCATCCCTCCTCCCAGTGTATGACTGCCCCATCCCCCTTACCACCATGTGCCTCTCCCTCCAATCCATGTCCACTACTATGTCCCTGTGTATGACTGCCCCATCCCTCCTCCCTCTGATCATCACCGTGATGTCCCCCACCATCACCCTGACTATGTCCCTGATCATCACCCTGATATCCTTCCCCCTCCCCCCACCATGTCCCTGATCATCATCGTTATAAAATTATTTTTTATGAAAAGACTCGACGAGTCGAAGACGGGTTGACCTAGACGGGTCAAAGATGGGTTGACCTAGATGGGTTGAAGACGGGTTGACCTAGACGGGTCAGGGACGGATTGACCTAGACGGGTCAAGATAACGGGTTTGACCTACATAGGTCAAGGTGATGGGTTGACCTAAATGGGTCGATGATGGATTGACGTAAATGGGTCGATGATGGGTTAACCTAGACGGGTCGAAGGTTTACTAGAGTTGATCTAAGGTAGACTCATGCAACATGATGAATGATTTTAGTAAAGTTAAGATTACTGTTTTGATAAGTGTTCTTAACTCGATCAAGGTGCATGTTTTAGATACGGACAAGGTTTAACCTCAACCGCTCGCAAGCGTACACGGTGAGTTAGATAAACCGGGTGCCACGAAGACAGAGACGACAGGATCGCCTAAGCTATGCACTCAGCGGATTATCCGGAGTAGGGTGTTCAGTGTGACACGGACTAGTGGTAGTGTGCGATTTGATTACGATTTATAGGAATGATGTGCAATGCATGAAGAGTTATACTAGTGACAATTCATGCTATGAACATTTAAAACATGCTATGAACACCATACCCTGCAGGAAATCGTTAGAAACAGTTTTGCAGAAAAAGGGAGCCGTACGGCTAGAACACAGGCGGACAGATCCAAAGCAGCCGTATGGATGTAAGTTACAGAAACTGGAGAAATTGCAGAAGTGTAGTTTTTTAAAGAAAAGGAGTGCGCGGAGTAGTTAGAACACACACAAAATCATGAACTATTGAAAGTCAGACCCTCTTTAGTTTTGAAAAAGGTTTTCAAAAACAGATCTTTTCCCAACAGAGTCGCTACTGTGAATACGTCCGATTGAAATTGAGAGTCGCCACGTTGTTTTATTTGTAGTTAAAACATTGAAAATACCATTTATGAGAATAATAGGGTTCGGGGGTCAAATTACAATAAGAGAAGAATATAAATATGATCACTCCTATTGCCTGACGAATCGGTCTTTCTATCATGATCAATGTGTGTTGTGTTAGTGATTGAGTCCGAATCTGAAGATTGCCTACGTTCTTCTCAATGTGAGAAGATCAGGTTAGCGTAGTTCATTGATGAATTAGAATAGAGATGATGAAGCGGGATCATGCATAAATATGGGGAAGATTAGGGTTAGAAGTAGTTCCTAGATCATATTAGGGTTTGATGAAACCCTAGGATCATCATCGGCTATGTTATATGCATATAATAGGGATTAAAACCCTAGATCTAGTATGTTACGCATGTATAAGTCGTAGATCTAGCATAATAATACAAACATCATGAAAACATATGAATGAACATGTAAACATGAAGATCGCTACCCTAAACATGGCATATATTATGAGTCTAGACTAAGAACATGAAGAACGCATGAAGAACATATGAATATGGATGAATAAACATAATGAAAACATGCATAAAACAGATCTAGCCTAAGAACATATCAAGAACATAATAAGAAAAGTAAGTGGACTTACCTTGATCGGTAAGAACTATGATTGAAGCTTCTTGAAGATACGAAGAGGCTTCAAGTGTTGGTGTTGGTGCCCTAGGAACGTTTGTTAAACGTTGTATAAGTTATCATTTTATTCATAATGATAAAGAGATAATAAGATTATTATTATGGCTCGTGTTTGCTTATAATAATCTCCGTCCCTAGAGCTTGTTAAGCACTAGTATAAAGGCTAAATGATCATGGGATGATCATGTTAGATTTATGGGTACTTGTTTGGAACAAGGTACTGGACATGACCCGCGGTATGAGATTTATGTCATGGTCGATGTCATATATAAATCTCATATTAGTTATGTCATTTGAATCCTTAGACATGAAGTTATTATAGTCTTCCACTTGATGAACATTATGTTTGACATATTCAAACGCTGCCTTAACACGGTAGTTATAAAGGGTATGATTGGCATGATTGGATTCACGCAGGGAAGAATAATAAGCCAAATGGATTTGTTCCTCTTCGGAGAGATGTCAAGCTTGGGCCCCTCGAAGGAATGATGTTGCTAAAATGTTTGGCCAAACTCAAATGGATTGATTAGATCAATGTCATTTGGATTATCAACATATTCGGAATCGAGAAAGTATTGAACAAAACAAGTTGACTTGTTGACCATCACTTGTGTTCAATGACATCGTGGACAAAGGGATTGTGACATGTTCTAAAAGGAATGCGAAATTGTATCTAGTTATACTATTTAGGTAGGTATGACGGTTTGCTAGAACCTAATCATATCTTATGGTTTCATGTTTGAACCCATTGCCAACATAGTATAATCCTAGAGGGTCAAACACAATAGAACGAATCCTAAATAAGGACTATATTGGAAATTTTGGAAAATTGGATTTTCTGGGCCTTCTGGGCGACCGCCTAAAATGGCTGGGCGACCGCACATAGTTTTGGGCGGTCGCACGCCTCAGTTTGGGCGGCCGCACAGTACTGTCGGGGACAGATTCCTAATTTGATTCGGAATCGAATTTTGGACGGGTTTTTAGCACAAGTTTTCTATTTGGAATAGGTCTTACTTGTACATAAACACCAGAATTCGGCCACTATTCAGATCTAATGTTTTGTGCAAGCCTCCAAAGAGTTTGAGAGGGTTTTATTTTGTTCTAAGAAATCCTAGATTGAAGAAAAAAATTATACACAAAGAAAATTCCATATAGTTCATATTTAATTATGAAAACGTGTTTCATAATTTTGTCTAGCAACCAAGATCAAGTGTTCTTGATATTCGTTCGCGTGTGGATACCGCTAGAGGGTGAAATTTATCATCTTCAAAGTTCGTGATTCTTGCTTTGTTCGTGATCAAGATTTCAAGCTTCTATCGAATTCAAGGTTGCAAATTCAAAGTCATCAAGGGTTAGTTTTTCTAATATTCATATTGTTGTATTTGACTTAATCATATGAATGGATCTATGGGCTTTGGGTTTCTATTAAATTTTAAATGCTATCTTCCGCTGCGCATGTTGCTTGGAAACCCAACAGTGGTATCAGAGCCTCATTCATGTTGATTATTTCAATACTTAGATCATGTTGTGTGTATATAAATTGTTTATGTACTTAGCATGATATGAATATTGGATTATATGATGTTTATGTGTATGTGATTTTATGTGGTTTATTGTTGTTTTGCAACTTTAACCGCACGATTCAATCGCAATAAATATTATGATGGATTCTGAATTGTTTGATTATTAATTCTGATTGGATCATGGTTTTAATAATCGGGAAAAAACAATTTTGAGACAAATTTTCGAAACTTAAAATTCCATTCTGATTGCCTTGGGCGACCGCACATTAGCACCTGGGCGGCCGCACAAAAGTGGGCGACCGCACAGTCTCTTATGGGCGGCCGCACAACTCTCTGTTTCTGTTCTGATTTAGGTGAAAATCTGAATTTGGAATTTTCGAGAGTTCCAACAAAACCAGTAACAGAACCAATCCAGACCTGCTGATCTGGAATGGGTTTTGGGTAGTTGGTTTGGGTGTGGATCTTGGGGTTTGATTTTCCTATTTGTTTTTGTCTTGTGATTCTAAGATTGGTTCAAGGTTTGGATGGCTAATCTGTGTTCATCGAGATTGTGGTTCCCAAACTTGATCGCAATCCAAGTTTCAAAGATAAAACGAAGTTAGAATTATGAAGAGTTCATAATTGCTTAAATTGAGAAACAAAGTTCTTGATTCAATGATTGGAGATCCATGTGGAATTGTGGATGCAATTGGCCTACGTTTATCGAGACCATCTATTGCTTAGTTTCGGCCACATGGACTACTTTCTTGGTTTCTTGAATTAGTGCGGGATTGTGGTTGCCTAATGGCTTAGTTCGACCGCACTTCTTGTTGTCTTGATTTGGAGGTAATAACCAAAGTTGAAATAGTCTCATCCTAAGAATTATAGAGAAACTAATGACACATAAATGTTGTGCTTAAATTAATGATTATTAATTTAGTGGCTAAACTTGATGCGTAACATGTTTATCTTGTGTGCTCATAAATGTGTTGTATGCTATATGGTGATGAACCTTCAAAAAAGTCTTAAGTCCTTTTTGCCATGCCATGATTAAAACACTTGTAAGTACACGGGTATTTTCATGTGGGCTCGCTAAAGCGAGGTGCATTGATTTTATCTTTGTATGAGCAAGATGAGTGAATAAGAGTTTCCTATGCGTTTAAAATGGTTGGACTTAATTAGGCGTCAAAACAGTTTTGGGCCTAGGGATGGCCAAAACCGGTTCCGGGCCCGGTTCCGGTTCGGCAAAAGGGTGACCCTGAACCGGCCCGCGCTTACCCCGGTTCCGGTTTGGCACAATCCGGTTCCGGTACGGTTCTGGTCCCCCCTTTAAAATTATTGAAAAACAAGGGATTTTTGGTCCGGTTACGGTTCCGGTTCCCGTCCGGTTCGGCATATATGTGACCCTGAACCGGCCCGGATGCCTTACGGTTCCGGTTCGTCCAGTTCTGATTTCCTCCCCGGTTTGCTCCGGTTCCGGGCTTTTTCGGTCCGGTTTTCCGGTTCCGGTCCGGTTTGGCCATCCCTATTTGGGCCTAGGCAAAGATGAGATTAAACATGCTTTTGAAATTGGATCACTAAGAATCATATTGGATATGATTGACAAGAAATTGTCTACCTAATTAATTTGATTTTGAGCGGTCCGCCAAAGCGGACTCAAGATTAAATTAAAGTTGGATCTTAGCCTAATTTAAAAGAATCTCAGAAAAGGATCTAAGAGTCATATGGGATATGATTGACAGGGTTGTCTACCTAATTAATTTAATTTTTAGCGGTGCGCCAAAGCGTACTTGAAATTAAATTAGTTGGATCTTAGCCCATTTAAATTATATTATACATTGGATGTATAAGAAGGTTATATAATCTAGTGGGAGTATTTTTGGAAAATACATTATTTATCTCTTTAATGAGATTGGTACTTGTAAAATTTTGGAAATTTTGCATAAGTTGTAGATAATGACAACTTAAAATCATTGCGATCAAGCCTTGATAAGGATAATGCTTCAAAAGAATGGTACAAACTTCATGGATTGGATCCTGAGCCTAAGAATCGTTCTAAGGCAAGAAGATGTGTTGTACATTCTTGATGGGCCTATTCCTAAAGAACCCAATGCCAGAGATAGACAATCACAAGAATCATGAGTATGATTCTAGGAATGTGAGTTGTCTTATGCTCGCGATTATGTGCTCAAAACTCCAACAAAGTTTGGAACTTGTGGAAGCCTATTAGATAGGCGTGGAGTTGAGTTACATGTTTCAAAAGGCAATCTAGGCAAGAGAGGTATAAAACCATTGTTGCATTCACTTCTTGCAAAAGAAGTGAAGGGCAACAAGTGGAACCTCACATGCTTAAGAAGAAAGGCTACGTAGAGTATCTTGAGAAACTTGGCAGTCCAATTGGATTGGAGCTAGCCATGGATCACATTCTTGATTCATTGTCCAAAAGTTATAATCACTTCATGATGAACTATAACATGCTTGGAATGAATAAGAATCTCTCTGAGTTGCATGATATGCTGAAAACTGCGGAGATGGAGATGATGGAGAAAGGTTCTCCAATGCTCATGGTTCATGATGGAAAAGGAGGCCAAATGCGAAAGGAAAGGTAAGACAGACTTGTCAAACCTAAAGGAAATAATTATGGTTAAAATAATAACTCTAATTGATGCAATTTGGTAAAATGGCAATTGGATTGACCATTTAGAATTGTAGTCAAAAGTTTTGGACGATCAATAAAAGAGAATGGTAGTGAGACTACCACTCGGATTACTTATGTTATAAATTAATCTTTCTAACTTTAATTATTGGGTATTGGATATCGGATATGGATCCCACATTTGTATAAATGTGCAATAATTAGTGTTGGTCCCAGAGGGCAACAAGGTTATAGAACCGTTAGAGGGGGGGGGGGTGAATAGCGGTCCGAAACTTTTTCGAAAATACCCTTAAAATCAACCGAGTACTTATCAGTTTGACCAACTGCGGTTCAAAGCACAAGAACCGAACTGATAAAATGCACAGCGGAGTTTGCGGTTTGGCCAAATATGTTAGTTAAAGAGTTGGGAGGTTTGACTCGGGTTGAGAAAACACTATGATGCAACAGAATAGTTAAACTTAAAGTTTAAAGGAAAACACAATTCATCTTTCAAGTCATTTCGTATATGGAAACAAGTTCAAGACCACAAACAAGAAAGATAAAAAATCAAGACAGAAAATAAAGATCAAACACACAAATTGAAGAGGTTCGTTCTTAAATGAACTACGTCCTCTACCTAGATGGTTAGTCTAGGATTTTCTAATAGCTATAAGACTTGTATTAATTTAGAGGAGGTTTTACAAGATGAATCTAAACTCTAAACAATAAGTCTAACCTAAGCTATAATAACAACCGGTGTTTTCGAAGTATATAATCTATGTGATCATATAAATCGGGTGTGTGTGTGAAAAGAAATCAAATGCTCTAAGTATCTAAATGATGGTTGAGCAAACGGAATTCTTTCGGTGTAAAGGCTAAGTATGAGCGGTTGTTAGGCTTGAAGCTTTGATGAAGAACTGGGTTTGCAATGGAGATGGTTTGAAGATATGAATATCTGGGTTTAAATCTTCAAAGCAAACTTGAATACTTGGGAATGAATCTCTTGAAGCTCAGTAACCTTCATTGTTGAATAATGGAAGCTATATATAGGCAGAGCACCCTTGTGACCGTTGGGTAAAGATTTGAATCAAATCTGAAGGGTACAGTGCTGTCGAAATCCCATTGGTTGAGCTGTCATTTTCGTCCTTGGTTTTGTCTTGTAGTCCTAGGTAGTTGTTGCACCACCACCTGACATTTGTCCTTTGTTGCCGAAAGGACTAACGGTAAACAATTCAAACTGATAGACAAACCGACATTCCTTGCAGAAACTCCAAGTTAACTTAGAGTTATTTTGACATGACATAACAACATCCTTTTACGGTCAAAAAGGGAATGTTTGTCTAAGGAATAAATGACATCTCTTTAATTCTTCAATAACTGCTTTGCGGTTTTTCCAAGTATAGGGGCGGTTTGAAGAATGATCTTGATGGGCGGTTTCATCAAACATGCAAACTGCAGTTTGATGAAAACTGAAGAGCTCCATGCTGGCGGTCTCAAGATGACGGCTTGAAGCACTAAACCGCTAATGATACAACCGAACTATACTCAGCCTAGACAACTAAAAAATCTAGAAATGGACTTATCTAAAAAATGAAGTAGAACTTCATTACATGCGGTCCTAAAGTCCATAAAAAGACACGTGGCATGGATCAATCAAATTAAGGTGGGTGTACTAACAATGAATCCTAACAATCTCCCCCTATTTGATTGATGCCATTACCATACTATGATAATAGCAAAACATTGTACTTGGTAGGAACATGTCAGAAATAAATTTCATGAAATTGCATGTCCCAAGTCAATGCACACACTATGTTAGATCATAGATTTCTAATCTATCAAAAACAAAGGAAATGAAGAAAAGATAGAAAAGAAATACATTCAGATGCATATAAGATGATATGATTTTGAGGATCAGAAATGCATGTTTAAACTGAATGTTTAAAACATAATGCACTTAAAAGAATATTTTCATGATGAATGTAGTGCATGAGGTTTTAAGAAATACAAGCATTGTTTCACAAACAAGCAGTTTGAATAAACAAAGTTTTGGAAACGAATGCTATGCAGTCATTCTCATTATAATTCAATCATAAGAATAGTAACTTACAAAGTATGAATTACAAGAGACATCAAAAAGAAAGACTAAGAAAAGAAATCTAGTCTACTTCATCTGCAACAGAACCCCTTGCAGCAGCAGCATCATCTGCGGTTTGGTTCAGAACGGTTTGAGCGTCTTGAGCAGCTTGTTCTTCTGCAACTTGAACATCAACAGCAGGGGCGGTTTGATCAACATTTCTTGAACCGGATCCATGGGTGGTTTCAAAAACAAAGTCAGCTGCACGAAGCCAAACTTCAGTTGGTTCACCAATCTTTGATTCAATTGCAGCGGCTTGCTTGACAAGTTTCCCGGTTCTATGCAGGATAAGTTCTGAAGAATCAAGTGCATGCTGGGCCAGAATGTCAAGTTTCTCAACAACAGATTGAAGTGATGCATCAACGGCTTGGAACTTTAAGTTGCAAAGATCATTGTTGGTTCTGACAAGATCTTGAAGAGCCAGTTGATTTTCCAAAATTAAGTTTAGTCTCTCATCTAGCTGTTGTTGTCTTGACCTATCATCAAATCTCTCATTCACTCTCTCCCCCTTAATGGCATTAAGATCAGATTGTAAAGTGAGGAGATGAGTGTCAAACCGAGAAGTGGCGGTTTGCTGATGAACTTGAATATTCCTAACCGCATCTATTAAATCAGCGGTTGTAGCATGAAGAGGTAGAATTGGGTAGGAAGGAATTGAAGAGGGCGGTTCATCAGAAGGAGTATAGTCAGGGATGTGCTCATCACTGGAATTATCATCATCAAAAATTTGGATGGCATCATCAGACTGATGGGATGAAGAAGGCAGTTTGGCTTTACCTTTCAAGAGAATGTGTGCCTCTTCTAAAGTTTCACCCATAGAAACCCTAATGGCGGTTTCAAGTTCTATGGGATCAAAAGGAAGGAAAAAATAATAAGGAATAATTTCGGTTTGAGGAGGAGAAGGAGGAGGAGGAGGAGAAGGAAGAGCAACATATCTCATATATTCATCAAAGAGAAAAATGGAAGGAGAAGGCACAAGGAATAATCTATAGAGATTGGGAATGCAGAGACAATTAAAGAATAGAAAGAATTGGGAGGAAAGAGTGGGATCCATGAGTACCTGATAGGCAATCTCACCCATCATCTGTTCTGCAACAGAAAGAATTAATTTTTCAACTGCGGCTTCCATCTCATCCTTGGGAAAAATAGCATAGGGGTTAGGGCGGCCAGCCTTCAAGAATCTATCTTCGTCTTTGGCGGCGGCACGAGCATGGGCTCCAGCCCTTCTTTCCCTAGAGGTTTCAGTCTTGAACCACTTCAGATAGCTTGCTAAGTCAGTATCATTCTTTCATTTCTTTGTCTTCGATTTAATGAATGAAACCGATGGCGGAGTAGATGGTGAAACTGAAGACTGAGCCATCGGTTGGACCGACGTAGAAACTGAAGGTTGAGCAGATGAAAGAACTGGTGATGGTTGAACCGCTGCAGCATATGGTAAGTCTGGAGATGAAGATGGAGTATGTTCTGGTGAATCAAAATCCAGCTTTCTTTTAAGTGAAGGAGGAGAGACCTGAACCAACATTGGGTCAATACCTGCCTTCCTCATCTCAGCTCTTTCTCTTAGCTCTTTTGCAAATGCACCTTCAAGTGGTGAGTGATCCCTTTTGTAGTCAGCCTCACTAAAGTCTACAGCTCCTGGTGGCCTTGACTGCCAATGCTCCACATAATCACTTTTCTTCACCAACTTCCTCTTCTTCTTTGGCGGTTGAAACTCAAGAACTTCACCATCTTGCTCAGGTTCACCAAGTGCCTCAGACATATCAGTCTGCTCAGGCAATGCTACAGCCTCAAACTCATCGGTTTGCTCAGGCTGAACCGCAATGGTAGATACATCGGTTTGATCAACAAGAACCACAGCCTCAGACATTTCGGTCTGCTCAGGCTCGGTTTGAGAGGGGGGTTTGAGGTTTGGGAAGGCTTTGAAAATTTCAGCCAACTGTTCTTCAGAGAATTGAACAGAGGGTGGTTTAGAAGAGGAAGGTTTAGGAGGAGAAGGGATAGGAAGGGAAAGATGAGGTGAAGGGATGAGTTCTGGAATGGATTTAGCTTTGGCTGCTTTAAGAGAGGCGGCATCCATAGCAAAATTAATGGATTTCTCCACATTTTTATGTAATGGAGACAGGGGTTTAACTTGAGGTTTGGGAATAGAGGGTTTAGAAGTGATAGGTTTGGAAAGTGTAGGAGATAGTCTGATGGGGGGAAAAGAGGTTGAAGAAGATGAAGGTTTTGATGACGGTTTGGATAAGGGTTTAGGAGGCGGTTTGGATAGGTTTGCTTTTGTAATAACTGAAGGGATTTGAGCAGTTCCCTTTCTCTTCCTTGGAGCAGCGGTTTCCTTGGGATGAGCCACAGGTATAGACCGAACTGCAGGCTCCCCCTCAACCGCAGACTCCCCCTTAGCCTGTACCGCGGTCTGAGCTAACTGACTTAACCCCAGTCTGTTTAAAGTAGCAGTTTGACCTTCATTTCTTAGCATCGTAGCATGGGCCTGATCAGCAATGGCACCAGCATACGGTTTCCTAGATTTGTTGAGCCGAGCCTCAGGAAATGGGCCACGTTCGGCTTCAGGAAGAGGGTCCTCATTCCAAACTGTTTGAGCATACCGCCATCCAAATGCGGTTCTGAAGGCATCAAGTTTAGATAATCCAAAGATAGATTTTTCAATTGGGTCCAACCAATAGTCCTTGTTTTCAGCAGAGAACTTGAAAATGGCAGTATCTTGATGCAGGAACTTAGTTAGCAACCTGCAATGGGTCTGACCTTCGATTTTCCAGCGGCTTTAGCAGCATGGAGGCGGTTTAGAGCATTTATGATCTCCTTCATCACAACCTTGGGCCAGTGCAGTTTCTTCCCTTTAAGAATGGCCACACAGTAAGCATACTGTTCACTTATAAAGTTGTTGTGGTTTCCATTCTTGCACATGACTCCAGAATCCACTAATTCACATAGATGAGCCATCACCTCTCCAAAGTCCTTTTTGGAGGAATTCTTGGTGGAGAAAGAATTGACTCCAATCAACTCCATTGTAGTATTGCTTAGAAGTTCCAGTTTTATCCCCATAACTCCAGAGTTCTCAAGACCAGCTAGAACTGCAATCTTGGAAGCGGTTAGGATCACTTCTTTGCCACAGACGGTGGACTTGATAGCATCTTCAAATTTTATTTCTCCGGATTCCAGATCCCTTATCGGTTCTCCTCTTACATTTAGTAAGGCAGCCTTTGTGGAGATCCCATTCTCAAAGAATTCGGCGCAGATAATTGTAACGAACTGCGGTTCATCCATAAGAAACAAAGGTAACAGCTTTGCATCATTCAGCAGTTTGAGGAGCTTCCTTCCAACTGCATCTTGTTTAATTTCATCCTCAAGAATCCTAGAACTGGGAACAAAGTTTGAGGGATCCTGAAAAATTTTCTAAGTTAGAAATAGCTTAAAGAATGATAGTTTGAATCCTTAAGCAAACCGCGGTTTGATTAAGTCCTACAAACTATAACAAGGAATCCTAACAATGAAAACATGCAGTTCAAGGAGAGTAAGGGTAAAAATATAAAAACAAAGAATGAAAGAACAGTGAAGGCAAAACGAATCAAAGAGGGAAAATTTTGAAAAAGAGTTTGAATGCATGAAGAACACGAAGAACAGAGTATGAATATGCAAAACAAAATTTTAACCAAAATATGGAAAAATTATACCAAAATGATCACAAAGGGCAGATTCTAACAAAGTTCTAAATAAACTAAGACAAATAACAATACATGAACCCAGAATCTGCAAAATTTCACAAGAACACCAAATGACCCCAAAATTGATTTTGCTCAAAATTGAACACAAATCTTAAAACAAAGTAATCAAACAGTATATTTAAGTAAATGCAAGCACAAACCAATCAAGAAATTGAAGAAAAAGCATAAAATGATCAAAGGAAGATGAACAAGCTTTAAGCTTCAACATTGGCGGATAAATGAGATATACTGAGTTAGGGTTCAGAATTTCATACCATATCAGGCTTCGATGGTTTGGACGATGTAGAAGAAGAAGCAAGATCAATTGATTTCTTTGGTGCCATTAAAAAATTTTGTTTAAGTAAGAGAATTTTGAGTGAGAACAGAGAGAGAGAGAAGAGTGCGTACAGAGGAGAGAGAAGGTGTTTTTGCTAAAAAGAGTAAGAAGGTAAAAAGATAAATTGAAAATGGTTTGTCTTTATACTCAATTAACCACCTCGGGTAGTGGAGCGGGCATGACGGCTGAAGGAAACTCAACCGTCAGTGTACCTGTCGATTCGCATTCAATGCGGCAGAGATAATTGGAAAAAGGTCCTTAAAGAATGAAGTGACATAAAGTAGGGACTAAAATGCAATTTCATACCTGAGCGGTTTTGCGTAAACCGACTTACCTTTTCCTCATTATCGGTTTTGGTGAAACCAATATCTTTCAGATCTATCTTCGGTTTCAGTAGAGAAACCAAAACCTTGCTTTGACAATTCGGTTTGGATAAAACTGAAGTTGTTCTACTTGACTCTTCGGTTTGAGTGGAATTTATAGCCGAACCATTTTGTTGCGGTTTTGTCGATTGAACCGCAAGCTATTTGCATTTTCTTAATAGAGCCAAAATACTTAACAAAAATTATTAGAACAAGAATAAATAGGCATGGATTATATTAAGTAAGTTCCAGCATACCCATTTCTCCTCGTAAATGAAAGAACCTAGAATTTTCAAGAGGTTTGGTGAGAATATCTGCAATTTGATCGTCGGTTCCCACCTTTGCTAGAAAAATGTTCTTCTTTTCAACATGATCTTTGAGGAAATGATATCTTATGTCAATGTGCTTGGTTTTTGAGTGTTGTACTGGATTGTTGGAGATTGATATTGCTGCAGTACTATCACAGTAGATAGGGCAGTTCTTCTCAAATACTTCATAGTCTTCCAATTGCTGTTTCATCCAGAGAATTTGAGAGCAACAGCTTCCAGCCGCAATATATTCAGCTTCAGCGGTTGAGACTGAAACCGATGCTTGTTTCTTGCTGGACCATAATACAAGCTGGGTTCCAAGGAACTGACAAGTACCACTTGTGCTCTTTCTGCTTATCTTACATGCTGCAAAGTCAGCATCTGAATAACCTAATAGATCAAATGAAGATTCTTTGGAGTACCAAAGTCCAAGGTTAACAGATCCACATAAATATCTAGTAATTCTTTAACAGCAATAAGATGAGATTCTCTAGGGTCAGCTTGAAATCTAGCACAAACACAAACACTGAACATGATATCTGGCCTACTAGCAGTTAAGTAAAGTAAAGAACCAATCATACCTCGGTAGAGACTCTGATCAACTTTCTTACCTCGTTCATCTTGATCCAAACTTCAGGCCTTTTGCATTGGGTATCAACTGCTTAGCGGTTTCAAGCCCAAATTTCTTGATCAAATCTTTGGTATATTTGGCTTGGTTGATAAAAATTCCATCATGACATTGCTTGATTTGGAGTCCAAAAAAGAATGTCAACTCTCCCATCATACTCATCTCAAATTTACCTTTCATAAGCTTTTCAAACTTAACACACATAGTCTCATTAGTAGAACCAAAAATAATATCATCAACATATATTTGGACTAATAATGAATGACCTTTGTGTTTAGCAATAAATAGGGTTGTATCAATTTTACCTCTAGAGAAGCCTTGTTTAATAAGAAATTTAGATAGAGTGTCATACCATGCTCTTGGAGCTTGTTTGAGTCCATACAGGGCCTTCTTGAGCTTGAAGACATGATTGGGATATTTGTTGTCTTCAAATCCTGGCGGTTGAGCTACATAAACTTCTTCTTGTAGTTCACCATTCATAAATGCACTCTTCACATCCATTTGATATAACTTGAATTTCTTGAAGGAGGCATAGGCCAGGAACAATCTAATGGCTTCAAGTCTGGCTACAGGGGAAAAGGTTTCATCATAATCAATCCCTTCTTCTTGCCTATAACCTTGAGCAACCAACCTTGATTTGTTTCTTGTAATAGTACCATTTTCATCCATCTTATTTCTGAATACCCATTTTGTTCCAATTACAGTGTGATCTCTGGGCCTTGGAACTAGAGTCCAAACTCTGCATCTTTCAAACTGATTAAGCTCTTCTTGCATTGCATCTACCCAACTTGGATCACTTAGAGCTTCATCTACCTTCTTCGGTTCCATCTGAGATAACAGTGCGGTTGAGAACAAACTGTGGTTATCTCTATGAGTTAAGCTTCCTCTTGTCTGAACACCAAAACTGATAGGACCTATAACATTAGTTATTGGATGGTCTCTATGCTCATTGATTTCTGGAGGGAGGTCTTCATGAACCACTATTTCTTGAAGATTTTCCAGATGAGGCTCTTCTTGATATTCATTGAAATCTTCATTGAAGGTGATGTTTGGAACAGGATCAACTGTTTGAATGGGATCAGAAGAATGCGGTTCTACAGCAACACCTTCGGTTTGATTTGGAGCGGCTGGAGAACCTGATGGAGCGGTTTGAGTAGGTTGGTAATTTGCGATTGCATGATTAGGGTAAGATGTACCTGTCTCAAAACCACTAAAATCATCAGCAACATTTGGAGCCATATGTGGCTCAAGAAGATTATGTTCATCAAATGTAACATGGACTGACTCTACAATTTTTAAAGATGTCTTATTGAAACAACGAAAAGCTTTGGAGTGTTTTGAATAACCAACAAAAATACCTTCATCGGCCTTAGCATCAAATTTACCTCGATGCTCTTTGCCATTGTACAAGATGTAGCACTTGCATGCAAATATCTTGAAGAAGGCAATGTTGGGTGATCTGCCTCTCCACAATTCATAAGGAGTCTTGTTGTGAACTTTGATGATTAGGGAACGGTTCTGGGTGAAACATGCGGTATTGACGGCTTCTGCCCAGAAGTATTTGGGAAGCTTTGCTTCTGCAATCATTGTCTTCCCACAGCTTCAATCAAAGTCCTGTTCTTTCTTTCTACAACTCCATTCTGTTGTGGAACCCCAGCGGCAGAGAAGTTATGATCAATTCCATGATCATCACAATATTGGGCAACACCATTGTTTGTAAATTCGGTTCCATTATCTGAACGCATGGCAACAATGTCATCCAATTTCTGAGTTTGGAGCTGTCTAAAGAGAACGGTTACGATGCCATAAGTATCATCTTTTAGAGGCCATCATTTCCACCGATGTATATCTTGAATAATCATCAACCACCACAAGTGTATAGCGGTTTCCTCCAATACTGGCGGTTGGGACAGGTCCAAATAAATCCATGTGCAGCAGTTGCAAACAGCGGTTCGTTGAAGGTGCGGTTTACTAGGAAATGACTGTTTGGGCTGGTTTCCAAGCTGGCATGCTTTACACTTTTCATCATGATGGTCAGCCACTTTGGGTAGTCCTTTTACTAGACAATCCCTGTGCAGTTTTGCTAGATACTTGAAGTTCAAGTGGCTGAGCCGCTTATGCCATAACCAGCTGCTTTCACTTATATTTTTGGCTACAAAACAGAGGTCAGCAATAGAAACAATATTGCTCAAATCTATCATATAAACATCACCTGTTCTGTTGCCAGTCAGTAGAGTGACTCCAGAGGAAGTATCTTTGATATAACAGCTAGTTGATGTGAAGATGCAGTTCATTCCTTTGTCACAAAACTGAGATATGGAGAGAAGGTTGTGCTTGAGTCCTTCTACTAGTGACACATTTTCAATAGTCACCTTTCCTCGTTTGATTGCTCCATATCCTACTGTTTCTCCTTTCTTGTTGTTACCAAACACTACTGGGGGACCTTTCATTTGGATGAAACTGCAGAGTAGTTCGGAATCTCCAGTCATGTGTCGTGAGCATCCACTATCCAAATACCAGAGATCCTTCTTCTTCTTAGCGGTTCCAGCCATAAAACATGAAATCTGAAAAATAAACATGAAAGGTTTTGGTCCCCCTTATTCCTTGGGTCCTAGGGTTAGCAGCTTTTTGGGACCCACACCTGTTTGACCTTAGGATTTTTACGTCCCTTGGAATTGGGTGTGAATCTTAAAAGACAATGACCAGCACTATGACCAAAATCAGCACAAATAGCACAATGAATAAATCCAGGTTTTGGTTGCGTTTTACAACCCTTTACTGACCTTCGGTTTCTCATGTTTTACTGGGTCAGCGGTTTTGGTTTAACAAAGATTACCTTCTTGAGCTCAACCTTCCTCTTAGGTGCGGCTTTAGGGAAAATGATAGGAATTTCCTTAAACCGACTAGGAGCGTTTTCATCACTCAATACTTCCTTGTTGCCTCAGCCACTATGGATTTCTCTTTCCACTTTGAATCTCTCCCAGTCTGGTTTTTAGGGTACTCAAAGAAATAATTTTGCCTTTTAATTTCTTGTTTTGAGCCCTTTTTACCAGCATGATTAACCTTAGGAATTTCTTTGGTTTGTTCAGTAGGTTTCACACACCTTCGGCATAGAGACAAGGACACTTACACCCATCATCGGTTTTAAACCCCAATCCACTTTTATCCGAAGTAGGAATTTGTGAATTTAGGATTAGTTCCACGGTGACACCAGACTTAGTCCATACATCGGTCACTTTTTGGAGGTCATCCCTTTGTACGGTATCATGGATTTGGGTGAGAAGTACCTCGGTTCTATCCTTCAGATAGCGGTTTTCATCCACAATAGTAGATATCCCAGCAATTTGGAGCTTGAGGTTTTCAATTTCCTCCTGTGGGATGTACATACACGTTGGGATTCTTCAAGTTCCGTAGCCATTAGTTTATATGCCTTTTTAAGTACAGTGTGTTGTTGACATATAATATTTGCACGTTCTAGTACCTGGTCATCATGACTTTGGTCTGCTTGAACCTCGGGAGTGTAGTTTGGTGTTGTAGGAGCTTTGCTTGATCTAGCCTCAGGAGTCTTAGGTGAAACTGACTTCATTTGTTGTTTTGGCAGTGGAAGGCTTTCGTCAATTTCAATTCTTTCTTCAAATCCCATGAGACAGAGATTAGCAGTTTCTTCATCATCACTTTCATCTGAGTCTGAACCCATCCATGTCAGCGGTTGATCTCCTTGGTCAGCTACCATTCCTCTTCTTTTCACGAATTTATTGTTGAATGGTTCCTTTGCTGGCGCGGCTTCATACCTCGGTTTGGGACAACTTGAAGCAAAGTGACCTGGCTGTCTGCAGTTATAACAAACCAAGTCATCCCTAGTCTTGGGATCTGCAGTTTTGTTGAATCTGGTTGGAGGGACAAACTTTGCTGGGCCTTTGGATGGAAATTGAGATCTATTATTTTTCCTGAACTTGGTGTATTTCTTCACATACAAAGCAAATTCTTCATCATCCATTTCATCAAAATCAACTTGAGTAGAACTTGAGGATTGTGATCCTACACTCTGAGTATAAGAACTTTGAGGAGGAGTGTAGGATTGATGAGACTGCTGATAAGATTGAGGATATGGTTGATGTGATTGAGGATAGGATTGGTGAGACTGTTGGTAATATTCAGAAGGTGCGGTTTGAGGATTATATCTAGGAACATTTTGGTCAGGAGGAGCGGTTTGCAAGTGAAGGTGAGGTATTGTTGAATGCAGCTAGAGAGAGGGTCTTAAATCTTCTTTCGGTTTCATGGACCTCTTCAAGCTTAAATTCAAAAACCTTCAGCATGGCATACAAGTGTCAAAGATCAAGAGCTTCAAGTCCTTGTTGTCTTCAATGTTAGTAGTTTGATCAGCCATTTGCTACCAAGTGCTTGCATGAATCTCTCATGTTCAAATCTGTATTAGAATAGACATGTCCAAGAGAAAAACAAACATTAACAATATCAATAAACCTCTCATAGCATTGTCTAAGAGATTCCTTAGAATCTTTAACAAAAATAGTCAAAGAGTCTTCTCTGTTGATAGAGGCGGTTATTCTTGGTATCTGAATCTCCTTCTAGAAAGTCAACTATAGCATCCCAGGTAGCCTTGCGGTTTTGCAGTGAAGCACCTTAGAATGAGTCCTCAGGTCAATAGCTGAAACTAGCATGGACATAGCTCTTCCATCAAAATCCACATTGATGCGGTCTGCATCAGTCCATTCACTTTCTAATTTCTTAACTTCAGCTTCTTCTCCTGCGGTTCCTGCACAGATTAGCTTTCATAAGACATATGGTCCATCAATAACCGCGGTCCACAGTCTACGATCACATGAAATCATGTGTTCATCATCCTATCTTTCCAAAAAATAAAAATATCTTCATCCAGAATCGGTAAGTGATTTGAATTGGATGTTTGCATCATATGGGTGTTTGTGTTTGCCATTGGATCAGCACCCAAGCGGTTAAGCTTGTAAAAACAAGTTTGGTGGATATGCTCTGATACCACTTGTTGGTCCCAGAGGGCAACAAGGGTATAGAACCGCTAGTGGGGGGGGGTGAATAGCGGTCCGAAACTTTTTCGAAAATACCCTTAAAATCAACCGAGTACTTATCAGTTTGACCAATGCGGTTCAAAGCACAAGAACCGAACTGATAAAATGCACAGCGGAGTTTGCGGTTTGCCAAATATGTTAGTTAAAGAGTTGGGAGGTTTGACTCGGGTTGAGAAAACACTATGATGCAACAGAATAGTTAAACTTAAAGTTTAAAGGAAACACAATTCATCTTTCAAGTCATTTCGTATATGGAAACAAGTTCAAGACCACAAACAAGAAAGATAAAAAATCAAGACAGAAAATAAAGATCAAACACACAAATTGAAGAGGTTCGTTCTTAAATGAACTACGTCCTCTACCTAGATGGTTAGTCTAGGATTTTCTAATAGCTATAAGACTTGTATTAATTTAGAGGAGGTTTTACAAGATGAATCTAAACTCTAAACAATAAGTCTAACCTAAGCTATAATAACAACCGGTGTTTTCGAAGTATATAATCTATGTGATCATATAAATCGGGTGTGTGTGTGTGAAAAGAAATCAAATGCTCTAAGTATCTAAATGATGGTTGAGCAAATGGAATTCTTTCTGTGTAAAGGCTAAGTATGAACGGTTGTTAGGCTTGAAGCTTTGATGAAGAACTGGGTTTGCAATGGAGATGGTTTGGAGATATGAATATCTGGGTTTAAATATTCAAAGCAAACTTGAATACTTGGGAATGAATCTCTTGAAGCTCAGCAACCTTCATTGTTGAATAATGGAAGCTATTTATAGGCAGAGCACCCTTGTGACCGTTGGGTAAAGAGTTGAATCAAATCTGAAGGGTACAGTGCTGTCGAAATCCCATTGGTTGAGCAGTCATTTTCGTCCTTGGTTTTGTCTTGTAGTCCTAGGTAGTTATTGCACCACTACCTGACATTTGTCCTTTGTTGCAGAAAGGACTAACGGTAAACAATTCAAACTGATAGACAAACCGACATTCCTTGCAGAAACTCCAAGTTAACTTAGAGTTATTTTGACATGACATAACAACATCCTTTTACGGTCAAAAAGGGAATGTTTGTCTAAGGAATAAATGACATCTCTTTAATTCTTCAATAACTGCTTTGCGGTTTTTCCAAGCATAGGGGCGGTTTGAAGAATGATCTTGATAGGCGGTTTCATCAAACATGTAAACTGCAGTTTGATGAAAACTGAAGAGCTCCATGCTGGTGGTCTCAAGATGACGGCTTGAAGCACTAAACCGGTAATGATACAACCGAACTATACTCAGCCTAGACAACTAAAAATCTAGAAATGGACTTATCTAAAAAATGAAGTAGAACTTCATTAACATGCGGTCCTAAAGTCCATAAAAAGACACGTGGCATGGATCAATCAAATTAAGGTGGGTGTACTAACAATGAATCGTAACAATTAGTAAACTGAAAGACTACTCATAGTAAAGGTTGATCTATGAATGGTAA